>JAGVSP010003681.1:0-30871 GCA_022494985.1 Micrasema minimum | reverse complement strand
TTTTTTGTGCAATCAATGATCTACATAAATTGACAACCATTTAAGTCGGGCCTCAATTTGATCTTGACGAAAGGTATAATAAGTCGCGGAAGTAATTTGGCGTGAAATGATTTCAAGTTTTCACTTTGGTTTTCCGGGCATAATTTCAGGGACTCGGTTAGTTTTCCTACTGCTGTCTGCAAACATCAAATATACATACGGTGCTGCGCGGCGCGGCGTTCGCTAACAACCGATTCGAACTAAATCTTCAAATAGTAATTTGTAAAGGCTGCAATACACGATGGCCGCCACCATAGAAAACCCATAGAAAACGTAAATTGAGCGTTGGGGCTCAGACCTCTAGCCGTCTCTTTTTATCACATAGATATTTATCGGAAGACTCTTTCTTACGTCTACGACATAGATTAAATGATTGGGAGCCACGAATTGTCCATAGACTAATGAACATAGATGATAGAAATTCTAGGAGCGGGGGTTGGCGGGGGGGCGGGCTGCTACTGTGGTTCCGGGATGGCTGTTGTGTCGGTATCTTTGCACACATTGGAAGCTTTGCATATTTTCGGCTAGGTTCGCGCCGTTCGGCAGTTCGCATTTTCACAGTAATGAAAAGCTCAAACCCCTTACCTTCGGTTCCTCCAGTCTCCAGCCTGAGACGTCCGACGGAGTATTTCTGGTCTGTGTAATGCGTGTAATGTTTCCCTTCGTCTACCAGGGGATCTGTATGCAGGCCCAGAGACAACTCTGCATGCAGATGTGTGTATGCTTGGTTCAGGGAGGCTGACCTCCCTACGGCTGACCGTAGGGGGTCTTCCTTCAGTGGTAGCCAGTCGGTAAGGTCTAAGCGAGCAAGGACTAAGGGTGGACCTCAGTTGGTTGTGGGGGGGTTCTTTGGTTCTTTCCGGTGTAGGCCGTCTTTGACTTGTGTGAAAGCAAAACGGTTACGAGGCGTGAGGGCCTGCTTATTCTCAGAACATCAAGTTGCGGGACATTAAACCAGAAGTATGAACGCAAGTATTTTGCATTATAGATTTATTTACCCAAACAAAATTTATTACCGGGCAAGGATCAGTACAAAGAATTAGTATTGGAGTTAACCACTTTGAGAATCGGTGGGTTTTCCACATTGAATGCACAAATATTAAGTTTACCTATTGTTTTTCCAGAATTATTATATGGGGTTAGAATCTATATTATCAGACAGTACCCCTGCTTACTTAATTATAATAAATCAATACAGTTATTAAAGAATTATCATTGCAGTTAACCTCCTTTGCAATCAGTGGGTTTCCCACATTAAATGCACAAGTATTAAATTTACCTATTGTTTTTCTTCCAGAAATATTATATGATATGATGTTGACTACAAATTTTATTTTATGCTAGGATTACAATGAACCAATGACCAGTGCATTTAAGATACGTTGCGGAAAAAGGATTTCTAAGGTATTTCGCTAGTTGACGCCGACGGGAATTGACTTTGACTCACTTGTGACATAATGGGGTTCAGCCTCCGGTCCGGCGGCGAAGACAGCCTCTCTTGTTTAGGGGAGTGCCAGTTGGAGCGGATGACGTATGCAGTCCACGGGGTGGGACCAATGTTGCGTGCCGCCGACGGAGTCAGGCCCCTCCTGCCCACTCTCCGTGTCAGCGATCTCTCTGCAGTGGCCTTGGACGGTCGATTCCTCTCACTCTTTCTTTTGTTAGGGTATTCGTGATATAATCCCTACTTATTATTCTTACGGGTAGCGGTGACCTCAGTGTCCAAAGTCTTCTTTTATTTATTTCAAAGTAGCCGAAGTCGTTCGAAACGAGTAGATTTGGTTGCCGGCTCACTGGCGCATATTCTCTTTATAGCCGCGTTTTTGTTACTGTATTTTTACTATTGCCCACTTCAAGATCGGATGGAATATTATCTTTGTAAGTACTTTGTCTGCACTGTTTTTTATCGTTTTTATCGGAAATCACTAAGTATTGTCTCCCGTGCGTTTAGGTAGGTACCTAGGCTAGGTAGCCGGCATTTGTTTAATGTAAAACTTTTGTTTTAAAAAAACATTATCTCTCCCGTTAAATGAATTTTCTTTTAACGCGTTCTTGTTCTTCACTGGTTATTTTTAAGTTTTCTGCCGCCCCCCCCTATCATATCGGGGGGGCAGCAAAACGGAGGAATATGGAATATGGAATTCTGTCCGCCCGGGCGTCGCATCGGCCGAGAGCATGTACTTTTACTTGTTCTCGACAGTTTACATCCCTTGTTCTAGATTGGAAAATACGCGGTGGCGTGATCTTTCACGTGGTCTATATATTATGGTTTTTGCTGCGGTGAACAAGTTCGGACTCAATTTGTCCGCGTCAGAAGTCCGGCCGAGCAAATGGCTATACCCTTCTTGCTAAAGACGTCTCTCACTAAGCACGCTGCATGGCCGTGGTCACGTGTTATTTTCGATCCCTTTATGTAAGAACTAGGTGTCAGAACGGAAACTTTTATGTACTAACATTAGCAAGTTGACACAGCGATGATTCAACAGTGGCTCGGAGCCCGGCGCAATTTCTGAGGCTTGTATTGTGAAAGGTGATTTTCAATCTGTCGTTGGTATACGACAGTAAAACAGCGAAAATGCAACAATTGCAAAATAACGGATAAGTTTTGGACTAAGAAATAGTCAACATGAAATATTTATTTACATGAGACTTTCATATTGATATTTCATGTCTGATACCTTGGACTGGTACTGAAGCTAGAGACTGATCATCTTGCCTTCACATGAATCGTGATCGTTTTATTACATAATAAAACGATCACGATACACTGCACTTGGTGTACCAATGCAGTGCCCTATGCACCATTGAGTGCGGATTAGGAAAGTAGTAGTAGTATTTACATTACATTATTTTAAAATATAGATGTAGGTAAAGGTGTAGCGGAATGTTTTTTACTCAACTTTGCTCGCTCATATTTCGAATGTTTTTGGAAAAAAGTGCAATTAACACATTACACACCTACCTACCTACCTTGCTCTATTAGCATGAATACTTAGCATCCACCACCTTCTGGGCCTCCGTTTCTTTTTAACCACTCTTAGTGGCACATATTTAAATAATGATTGTACGTGGTCAATAGATAAAAGGCCGCAGCCGCTATAGTTTTAAATCGATCATTAATGTCCGACTGGTCCGACGGCCGAAAAGCTTCTAGCCCGTCCAGAGATAAAACACTTAGTTTATATACGTTGGCGATCCAACGCGCCACGATGCGTCCTAGGAAAGAAAGTTACGTTTATGAAAGAGTCTTCCGATAAATATCCATGTGAATAGAAAGAGACGGCTAAAGGGGTCTGAGCCCAGCCTTACGTTTTCTATGGTCCTGCCTTAGTGGCGGCCATTGTGTATTGCAGCCTTAAGAAAAAATATCGTATTTTTCATAAACTGGTGTACCTACTATTAGAAATGATTGTATCGCTAATTAATTTAAAGTCCTGCATAAAATAGCGTGACTGACAGAGAGTCCCCAAGGACTCTATAACAGTCGCGGGTGGAGGTGGGACGATCCCTCAGTGTGTATCACTAATTAAGTAACGCCATCTAGAACGCCACAACGCTATTCGACAGTTTTTCATAAAAGTCACGATTTTTTGTGACGTAATTATAGTGCTGAGAGGAAACTATTTTTAATGACATGAAACATCATTATGTAGAGCAGCAGTTTTTTTTTTTTATCTTTGAAATATAAGTAAAGAAACATTTTAGACCTAGAACGCCGACCCCTGTTTCATCGATTAACGGACCGTTTCCCTTTAAAACACCACAGATTATATTCTGGGGGTTAATGCTAGAAGTCCCTTTGTCAGATTTGGGTCAAAATGCGTTAGGTATCAGAAATCACTCATCTATCTATAATTCTATAATATTAATAGCGTAAAAATGATAGTAGTGTACATCAGTGATACCTGCCGAAAAAATAAATCTCGGTGTTGTCTGCGGAAAAATTATCTCCATCGGTTCTTAAGAGTAGGTACCTACTTACAATCATGCCATATTTGATTAATTAATACGTGAATTAATTAATCAATGGTTGGGAGTTTTAGGAGGTGTTTCATCCCTCCGTTTTAAAACCCGGATAACTAAATGTCGGTTGTAATTTGCTACCAGATTTAAACGATATTTACAACGAACTCAATTAACCCCAGAAATAATGACAAATCTATCCTCCGATTAGCTGGTCAGCACTTTCGTCCGGCAACAGTGCAGCGGGTGTTGTCAATGCTTTCAATATGTTTCCTTTTGCAAGCTAGAATCGAGTTTTATTATGTTTTTTTAATATGATTCCAATCCAATACAAAATATAAAAAATTGGATTAACATTGTAACATTTCCAATTTAAGCTATTTTCAATCCCAGTAAAAATTTGAGTTTGAGTTGTCAAACGATCAAATTACGACGCCATTTTTAAATACGTTTTACAAGGAGGGTGGGATAGAGAAAACTAATTTTACCGGACTACTTATCAAATACTGTAAAAAAATCCAACCCGGCAAAAATGTTTTAAGACATTTCGTTATTTTACTTATAAATCGAGTTTTATTAATGTTTTTATAATGTGATACTAATTCAAAACAACATGAAATATTGGAATTATCATCATATTATCTCCAATTTGACTGTTTTTCAATGCATTAAAATTTTGAGTCGAGATGTATAACTGTTACAAAACATAAAAGGGGAACAAACCTCTGACTAAGTTTAGCGGCGGCGGCGTTTTAAATGGGATTTACAATATTTTGGTGATAATCAGACAGAGTGATGAAATGCATTCTCAAACTTAACTGCGATTTAGTAGGACATTTACGATAATCAGGTTCTATACGGAGGTGATAAGAAAGGGCCAATCAACTAAAGGTGGAACAACCAAAAATCGAGGCGCGGAAGCGCCGAAAAGCCCCGCAGGGCTAGCATCGGCTTCGCCGACTGTTATCTGCTAGTAAATTACTATTCCTTTAATGCTACATGTGCCTATGTCAGCCAATAGAAGGTGTTTTAAGAAAAGAATCATAATGTATGTTTAAGTAATTAAAGTATTTAACACCCATAGTTTATAAGAAACAATCAATTCCCTCTCCTGAATAATGCACTTTTTTCACAAATTACAGATAGATATAACACAAACTGCACAGATATAATGTAAAATTATTAGAAAAACGAACACAACTAAAATATTTAAATGGAGGTATTATTATTATAGTGATTTTTCCCAGCACGGAGCTTACTTAAGTACGACCAACATTGACAACTGTGAAGATAGGTTCCTGGTCAGTTTATTTTTAGAGTGTTTTTTATTATAACGTCATGTTTGAATTTTTCGAAAAAGTGAGTGGACTATTTGAATTGTGAAATAATTACGATTTCTTCGAACGTTACTTAGTAATGTAAGGTAGTATTGTTTGGGTATTAAGTTTTTGTAATGAGTAATGTTTGTTGCGCATACGATTTTGTACTGAATTCGTATGCGCAAGTGTCTTGAACTTTAAGAGAATCGCACCGCTGGTGTTATGAATGAATCGTAGGAAAGCGTACCTATATTATTAAGAAAATTTGTATGGAAACGCCCCTTCTAGTGAATTTTTGTTTGAAGGATTCTCATGGTTTCCCATGGTTTTTCACCTTTAATACGAGGAAAGGGGAAAAAAAGAAGGAATAGAAACATACGACAGAATGGAAGGTGGTGTTTTCATAAATAAAACTAAATAAGTAGATAAGTAAGATTTAATTTATTGCTAACACAAAGTCATAAAAACTAAAAATATATGTAAACCTAACCTAACCTAACCTATAAGAAACTAGTAAGAACATATTATTACAAAATAATATAAAATGCTCAATATGAGCTACAACATTTACAGAAAAATATAATGTGTTGATAAGATAATATGGTTGATGTAATGTAGGTACATCAGTTGACTCTCGCGACAACTGTGTACATTAGATGACCAACAGCATGTCCTGGATGTCATTACTGCCTGCGTGTCACATAACTTGTATGTCACGCCATGCATGCCATGCAACATGACCTGCGTGTCACATGACCTGCGTGTCACATGACCTGCGTGTCACAGCTGCATGTCACGGGTAAACAGAGTGAATCTACACATTTCTCCCTGTATATATTATAATAGCCTTGTGTTAATCATTATTCTTATGCTAGATAACGACTCCTAAATAAAATAAAGCCCTGGCACTGTTAAAATCCATTATCGTAAATATTTTATAAATATAATTAATATACTCCTCACCTGTAATAATTTCATGTACATAAAATAGTCCATTTTTTGAGCTCTTTTTAAATATTGTTTTACCAAAACAATGCAAAAATATTTTTTAGTTTTTAATAAAAACATGTTATAAAAATGTAAAATAACAATATTAATAGTAATATCACAAAGTCAATTGAAAGTCCTAAACAATCAGTCTTAAGACATTTTTCCCTATGTTATTCTCCTGTGCACTGTGCACTGTGCAATATGCACTGTTGTGCATACAGGAAGTCATATTGTGCCATACATAGACAATGTAAAGCACACAACAATTACCAAAGATCATAGAATATTACAAAATAGTCCGCATTAAAACAACTACAGAAGGACTCATCCACTTCTGGAACTATTAGAACTTGTGTACTACTATGTTGCATAGTGCACACTGATTGTTGTGCATATTTACATTTACTATAGTTTATGTGTAATTCCAGATTGTTAATGAATTACAATACTTGACATAGGTCAAAAACTATTTTTGAGAGCACAACCAACCATTTACTTTATTTAGAAATATAATTTTTCTGCAGTGATAAAAATCAGGTAAAACTGAAATCGAACTGCACCTTTAATTTGTATTTACAAAACCAAACATTTATTTCACATGAATTTGGGCACTTTGTACACCCAAAAATAATTGCAATATTATAACTGATTATTGCAATTCGAATTGATTATAAAATCTTTTTGGTCAAATTTTGAAGGGACATATTGATTTTAAGATTTGGAAACTTATATACATTGCGGCCTCAGTTTTGCTACTTGTGAAATGTATGGTTTTAGTATGGCTCGCTGAAATAAAACAATAGATTCTGCCGGCGGGCGCCGGCATCATAACACTCACTAGTCAAAGGTTTTTTTTTTTTAATTATGGAAAAATCACATGATATTTGGAACAGTTCTTGATATAATTCATTACTTTGCAAAATCCTATAAAAAAACATTGATCAAGACAAAATAATATGATCCACATTTGTTTATGGGTTGCGCAAATTTTCCTACTGGCGCATTCATATTACCTAATGAGAATCACTATCATATGACTTTCTTATTGGCATTGTATGTTTCATACAAGCGTGTATTTGTGAAATACACGTTTCAAACATAACTGTGCACATTCTCAGTTTTGTATTTTATTTTAAGAAAAATCATAAGTTACTTTTAAATGAAAAAAGTAATTCTCAAAATAACACATTGGATGAAACATGCAACAACAGTAACATAAATTATGTTTTTATTTCAATATTATTCCGGTTTAATTTAAAAACTAATTTTAATTGTTTTGGAACTATTTCTCATGTCTCGAAATGTGAAAAACACAATTTGATTGACAAATTCCTCTATTTTATTTCAACATATCTACTAAAGTAGTGTTTATAAACAAGAGTTAAAAAAATATTATAGATAAGTAGCCCAACAATTAATAAATTTTGTTAAAATAAGAAAATTATATTACATAAGTGGAAAATTAAAACATTTTAGAAAACTATCTAAAAAATTACAAAAATAATTAAATTTCGTAAATAAAAAAATTAAAAAATTCGAGAAATACCACTATTAGAATAAAATACTACTGCTGTTAATATAAAACCTGAACATAAACGAAGTTGGAATTTACATAAAACACACTGAAATATTAAAGCGTATGGAATGATGGGATAAGTAGTACATTGGTACATTTGTCCAGTAAAGCTTTCATGAAATATAACAATCCCGAGTCAGGAATAAAAGGAGCTATTACTGTATAGTAATTGGTAATAGTACAACAAACAGAGTAACTAGTTAAACTTCTCTTGCTCCAGGTTGATGTTGTTCCGCAGCGGAGCGTGACTGTTTCTCTTCATAGTGGCCGCCTCATAGTCCCCGGCCATGGCCTTGGGGTAGAGTTTGGGAGTGTTGCGGTCGCTGTTCAGTTTGTTGGCCTTGGCCGGGCAGTATCCCCCGTGGCTCGTCCCCGAGAACGAAGGCGTGCCTCTTCTTGGGGACCTGAAACCGACGCACTTGAGGATCGAGCCGACACGGACATGACTCCAACTTCACACCGAACTACTACTACTGCTCGCTACTACTCACCTACCTTGAGCGGCACGCTGAAGTAGCTGTTCGGCTGCGTGATGTAGTGCGGGGCTGTAAAGGACATGCGCGTGCGCGCGGCGCCGGTGCGCGTTACAGCATGGCGCTCGCCGTCAGCTGCGCCCCCGCACGAGCAGGCCCCCACGCCAGCGCCCGGCCGGGGGGACCCAGCCGCCCGCGCCCCCGCCCCCGCCAGCTAGCACCGTGGCCTCGGGACGCCGAGCTGCCAGGGCGTGTGTATTTCTAAAAGAAAAACGACTTTAACGTATTTGTCCAATACTTAGTTTATGAAATTTTATTTAGTGAATACATATAATTGGATGGCAGGCCTACTATGTAAAAATTTTTATATATTTTCTTAAATATTCATTTAACTTGTACATCTGTTTGTATTCGAAAATAAATAAAAAAATAAAATAAAAATTTAAATATTGTAATATTATTACCATTGTCCGTGTGTCGTCCATCGTCGTTAATGCAGAATCGGTTCTGCGTATCGGGACCGCGGCACGGAGCGGAGGTCGTCAGCTGCGCTCGCGGCGCTGTTCGCTTCCCCCGTCACACGGCGACCAGGCGGACCAGGCGCTCCTCCCCACCAGCTCGTGGCACGGGGGCCCCTGGCAGTGGCGGGTCAGGCGCCATTGCAGGCAGGGCCGGCGCCGCGAGGATCGCCCCCGGCCGCACGACGGAGTTAGCACTCGCCCCAGTCGGACCAGGCGCGATTAGGAGCCCCCAGCCCCGCAGCCCCGCCCCCGGACCCCGTCCACGGACGCTCCTCCTCTGTACTCAGACTTATCTACAAAGCAACAATTATGGCTATTAATGCCCTCTTATCAATATTTTATTTTATATGTGCAATATATACAATATGATACAAAATAGGCGCCCGCTAGCCCCTTCAAGGGGATGCCTTTTTATGTGGAAATTTTCTTCGCCGTGTGGCCGTAGGATCATTATAGAAAACACCATATTTTTAAAAGCCGCACCTCTGAGGAGTTACTTTTCTACATAAATTAGAGTCGGACCTTTAAATTGTCATTTCACGAAAATTATTCACTAAAGTTATAGATTGCGGATTTGAAATGATAATATTTATATGACTACAAATATGGACCTATATTTAAGTTTGATTTATAATAATATGCTTGATGAAATTAGTTAGTAGCGTTTCCTAACAGATGAGATGACTTGACTAGAGATGTTGTCTCTAGTCAAGTCATCTGTTGAAGAGTGTCGTTTTTAGTATAATATAGTATTATATGTGTCATTTGGTGAAGAGTAAATAACAAAAAAATTTTACTTTATCAAATATCTCTAACATTGTTCCTTTGTGGGGAGTTCGACTTCATAACCATACGTCCTTTGCCGTACCTATAGGAAAACTCAAGAAATCTATTTTTACCTATTCTGAGCCCCGAAAAAACCAAAACACCTGAGGAACACTCAGGAGGGGGTAGGAGGGAGAAATGGGAATTCTTCACACGTCTACTAAGGTAAATTGGTCAAAATCACTCGCAAACAAGTGGAGACATAGAAAAGAGGGTAAACTGGAGCAGGCGTCCCAAGCAGCACACATATATAAATAGAATATAGCGTACCTCTACCTCTACCTGCAGATGTTGCGGCATGTTGTAGTAAAGACAAAAAGGAAAATAGCCTTATACTTAAGCATAGTAAGTAGCACTGGTATAGTATATTGTAGGTACCGTTTCCCTGAGGTAGTGGAGAGCATGCAGCGCCCCCTGCAGCTCGAGGTGCCACTCCTCCAGGAGGCACGAGGAGTCGCCCAGCACGGCCATCTTGGCCAGCGTGCCGTCCTGCGCGGCCGCGAACAGCACGGGCCGCGCGCCCGGCGCCACGCTGAGGTGCGTGACGCGGCGGCGCGACGCGTGCAGCGGCCGCGCGTGCGCCGGCTGCACGGCGCGGTCCAGCAGCTGGTAGCGCGCCGCCTCGCGCTGCCCCGCCTCGCCGCGCGGCCCGCACGCCGCCGGCGCGGCGCGCTCGCGCGGCTCCCACGCGCTGCCCGGGCTGTCCTGGTGCTTCACGGGCCCGCGGAACGCGCGCTCCACCGCGGACATGTTGAAGGCGCACACGGCCGAGCCCGCGAGCGCGCCGGGCGGCGTGCTGAAGGCGGCGTACAGCACGCGCTCCTGCGGCAGGTACTCCACGCTCTGCACCTCGTCGTAGTAGAAGGGGTAGTCCCCGGGCTCGGAGCAGTTGAGGCGCGCCTTGACGAACGTGGTCCAGTTGTCCCGCAGCACCAAGCCTCCACCCGCGTCGTCCTTGCACACGCGCGCTATCCGCGAGTACACCCTCTGCAATACATAACAACATGAGCCATACCATGGTTTCCCACCTCACCTGTGCGCTGTACACCGCACCGTAATAAATACCTTTCCACAGTTGATGTACTCGACAGCGGCTTCCCGGAAAATGAAATACACAAAGTTGTCGTCCTCGAAGGATCCCACGAACTGCGGCTCGTTCAGCCACTTGGAGTTGTACTGGCTGGTCCTCAGGGGCGGTCCGCTGCCCATCGTCCTGTGGAGGGTACAGTACAGGTACAGGTACAAGTCAGAAAAAGCATTTATTTGAATATGTAAAAACAAATGTAAATTAATATTATATTAGGTCCTTACATATACAAAGGGACAGCACTGAAGGTATGGACATCTTCGGAAGCTCCGTAGACGGGTTCAAGAAAAGGTTGTTCTTGAGATATTTGTGATCACTCTTGCTTTTATATTTACTTAATCATTGTGTGTATGTCACACTTTCATAAACATTACGTTTTGGTCATTCGATTAAGCACGATGTGAACAATTTTAAAGGGCAATTGGTCTACCTAGGTATATTTTTATATATTTTTAGTATTATATTTAGTATCCTTTGCTTCCGATTATCATACAGGATCCACTTTTCATCACAGGTAATGATTCGATTCAAAATCCCTTCATTATTGTGCCGGTTGAGTAATGCAACGCAGCAGTCAACGCGCGTTTGTTGATTTGCTTCACTCAATTCGTGAGGTACCCACCTTTCAAGCTTTTTCACCTTCCCAATTTGCTTCAAGTGGATTAAAACAGTTTTATCACTAACACCGCAGCCTGCAGCTAACTCGGACGTGGTTTGCGATGGATCCGCTTCCACAATAGCCTTCAATTAATTATCAACTTTGGTCTCTGGCCGTCCACGGGGCTTGTTCTGCAGGTCGAAATTTCCAGAACGAAAACGTTGGAACCAAAAACGCACTGTGTTTTCTTTTGCGGCACCGTCGCCATACACATCACTAATCCTTCGAGCCGTTTCTGCAGCACTGGTGCCACGGTGGAACTCGTACTCGTAAATAACGCGATATTTCAAGTTTTCCATTTTGTAAACTGAGTGACGCAAAAAAAAAAAACAATTGAGGAAAAAACAAATGAATTATAATTTTCGAAACACAAATACTTGAGTAAATAGCTGTATAAATTTGAATTTGGAATTCCTAACCAAAGAGAAGATATTTGAGATCAAAGTTGCCAGTACGGCAAAACGCCAATTTCATATGTAAGGACCTAATATAATTAATTCAAATTATACAAAAAAAAAGTAAATTGATAGCACAATAGGAAAGTAAGTAGGTACCTGTAGAGAGCGAAGTCCGACCCGGAGAAGTCAGTGGGCGTGCCGGCGTAGTAGTGCCCGTCCGAGGTGAGCAGCGCCGTGCTGTTGGCGCGCGGGTCGTACGGGCACTTGGCCACCCCCGCCACCCACTGCAGCACGAGGCTCGCGTTGTCCAGCGCGCGCCACGAGCACGCGGGCGCGAAGGCCGACGTGCCGCACGCGAACAGGCGCGCGCCGTCCGACAGCAGCACGCGCACGTAGTTCCGGCACGCGCGCTCCGACTGGCCCTTGTCCTGGCACAGCTGCGCCTTGTCCCGCGGCGCCGCCCAGCCCGCGCGCTCCAGGGGGCGCAGCCCGCGCAGTGACAGCCGGAACAGGTTGTCCCTGGAGAAGCGCGAGGTTAGTACTGGCACAGTGGGACACCACAACTACACGCTACACGCTACACGACCACACAGGACAGTACGCACCTCGCCCCGGCGAACAGCTGGTCGCGCGCCACGTCGAACAGCAGCGGGCCGAAGGAGGTGACGCCGCCCGCCGTGAACTGGTCTCCGCTCGCCAGGAGGTCTGCAATGGGAAGGAGCGATTCGTGAGGATCCACATAACTAATTTACCCGCGTCTAGTAGTGCTTAGGGCACCGCTTTCTTTATTTGACATTCTGAATAATCCGCCCTGCGAACATTTTTCCGGTTATGTTTTTAGACGAGTTATTATTTAATTTGGTTTTAACCTCCTATGCAAAATTATTTAAAAAAATTAAATACCATTGTCTACTGCCATATCATAGAAAAAAATACAAACCATATAGGTTGGTTAGAGGATAAAGGGTTGGTTGGACGATATTGCTGAAAAGCAATAAGCCCGCCTTTCAAAATGAAAGCATGTCACAGAAAGAAAAAAATTATATCGTATGTACTGAAATGCCCAAAAAAACACGTCCATACTCATTTTATTTTTGGTTATTTTACTTATACAATTACAAGTACAGAATATAAGCTTTTAAAAATAAAATAAAAAAATACGTACACTAAAGAAGCACCAGTAAAGGCGATTAATCGTTATCGGGCGCTACGTACTACGTAGGGTAGGTACTCCCGGGAGCCCCGCTCCGCGCCCCCACAACCTTAACTCTATTTCCGAAAAGTATAAATTCAGTGCTCAGGATTTTTTATTTTACATTTTTTTTCGGCTTTTAATCGGAATTTTAAAAAAAAAAAATTTTCTTTCATTTTATTATGTTCATTCTTTCTTCTTCTTTGTTTTTATAATTTTATTATTTTTATATTATTGAGATTTTTATTGTTATTTTAAATGTTTTCTTTTTGTCAAGTTTTGTTTTACTTACTGTACGTAGAACCTTGTGACAAAACTTATACTTATTTTATAAGGACCTATTGTAAAACATATTTTTGAATAAATAAATCAATAATAAAATTAAAATTTTAGTGACGAAAAAATTTTATATCAAATCTCATATTCCTTCCTACTGATCTATTGGTCGAATTACCAATCATCTAGAAACTGTTGTACCTAGACCAAGAACAAGTATTTTGCTAATGGATGAGTTATAATTTTTATTTACAGAGCAAATTTTTTGACAATAATTACGATAGTTATATTTTTTTTTTTTTATTTGAATCCTTTTTTCCAATGTCTAATCTAATATGTCAGTAAATGTTTACTTACGGGTTTTCAAAATATTTCTCTGGTAATTAAAATGGCTAGCCCATGATATGATAATATTTATATAATATGTATATTTATTTACCAATAGATACCGCTATAGCTATTTAGGCTAAATTTGTAAGTAAGGGACAAATTCAGTTAAGTTAAAGTTTTATTTTATTAATTTGTAGCATTTGCATAAAAATATTGACGTTGGATCTCTCATCTAAAAGTAAAATGAAGGTACCATCAATTAATGTACACATTATATGTACGTGAGCGAAGTGAGACTGTTCAAATGAAATCCTTCTAGACTTGGTATACAGTATACAGTATACAGTATACAGGACAGGGTAGGTAGTAGGTAGTAGGTAGTATGTAGTATGAAATATGTATGTGACAGTGACAATGGACAACTGAATCGATACAGTAATATGTACTGTAACGGAGGTGGAGGCTCGCGGTGCGGCGGCGGCGGTACTCGCGGCTCCAATCCAGTTTGTCCAGCAGCACGCCGCCGCCGCCGCCGCCGCTGTAGTGGTGCGTAGCCCACACACACACGCGCGCGCGGGTACGTTGACACGGTCGCTACTCGGAATAGACCAGAACGGGAATCGGTGGAAGATGGACGGTGGGCACTAAACCGGGAGGAGCAGCGCTGGTATGTGTTTTCCAGTTGCAGCTGCAGCTCCCCCGCCCCCGGAGTTACTCACCGCGGTGCGAGATGTGCGGGATGTCGTCCTCCGGGCCGGGCTGCTGGGCGGCGCCGCTCCCCCCGCCGGCCAGCAGCAGCCCCAGCAGGACCAGCAGGGCGCGCTCCATCTCCGCTGCCACCTAGAACACGCGGAGCTCTGTACAACACACGGCGGACATATTCAATCAGCGCACAAAGGTCCAACTCACGCAATGGGATAACAATCATATTTAGCTTTAGCGAGGCTGTAATGTAATCATTATGTCAGTAGGTCGGTAGTTTGGTTGGTAATCAGACACTCGCGGGACAGTCACAAGTCACAAGCGATACTATTTACTATTAACAATAACACATCGTTTAATAACGAGAATAAGTTTCAACTCTAAAGAGTTGGATTTATTTTAACAACCTGAAGAGGCCAGGAAGCTAAATAACAGAGGGGAACATCACAAACACCCAGGCTTAAGAAAAATTACTTTCGATTTTTGTGACCCCACCGGGAATCGATCCCGGAACCACCGTGTTGTGAGACCAGCGTCTTAGCTATTACGCTACGGAGACCGGCAAGTTCGTATCTACAACAGACCGCAGACCGCTGGCCCTGGCCCTGGGTAGTGGGTAGTGGGGGTAGTGGGTAGTGGGTAGTGGGTAGTGGGTAGTGGGTAGTGGGTAGTGGGTAGTGGGTAGTGGGTAGTGGGTAGTGGGTAGTGGGTAGTGGGTAGTGGGTAGTGGGTAGTTGGTAGTGGTGGGTAGTGGGTAGTAGGGTGGATCTAATTATTCACTATTCAAATATAAACATTTCTAATTTGTTATTTTCCATAAAGTAAAAATACTATGTTTATACGGATACGGTACAATTGCCAAAAAATAGAGCGCAATTGCCAAACGAATAGTAACGCTCGAAATAACGCCTAAAGGGGCAGAGTATTTTGTGCCCAGTTTCAGAACAGTAAAAAATCACATATAAATAAATATTTCATGTTGACCCTCGAAACCTGCGACCTCATGCACGGTAGCCAAATGCGCTACCACTATGCTACGAGGCGGACAATGTGTGATACCTTGGACTGGTTCTTAAGCGTAAGACTGTTCATCCCTCACTGATCACCCTTAATCTATTACTGATTAAATCTATATTTTGTTTTGTATTTTTCTTTCATTTTCTTCTTTGTTTTTATTATTTTACTATTATTATATATTATTGAGATGATTTATTTTTATTTTTTTTATGTTTTCTTTTTTGTTTATTTTTATTTGGCTTTTTTACTTACTGTTTGTAGAACATTATGACAAATGTTATATTAGTATTATAAGGACTATTGTAAAAAAAATTGAATTAATAAACACAAAATTTTAAAAATTAAAAATTAAAAATCTTACGTTCATGTAATAAAAATGATAAAGATACACATAGCTTGATGTACAATTGCAGTACCCTGTGCACCGTTGGGTGCGGATAAGGGAAAGTAGCTGTAGTAGTTCAGTACTGGAGAATTGGCCTACTCGACATAAGTATATGTATTATGATATTATGAATTTTATGTACGCTTTGGGTATAATAATATATCGAAAAAAACCCCACCTGTTTTATTATATTCCTTGAAATAATTTCAAGGAGAGCAGACGAAACTAACCCATTTTACATCAAATAAATATGTATTTTTATTTTATTGTTTTTACGCCCATAGGGCTTTTTTTCATGGACATTTTTAAATGATTACGCAGTAGGTAGTTATTCAAGAATTCAGTTATTTAAATATGTTAAGAAATATGGGATTAGTTGGAGTTAAATACTTATAGCTACTTAATTTTATTGTCTATCAAAATTAAATTCCTAATAATAGGGATTCAAATAGTTCAAATTCAAATAGTAACGCAGCGTTTCAAAAAACAATGGTAAAAATTAATATGAATGTAAGAGCATTATTTTTGTTAAACATTTTGTATGTAGTAAGGCACAAGACACTTCGCCTTTACTGGAAACCCCGAGCCCACAGCCTTCACTGACTGTGGGTAACTATTTAGTTTTTATTCTAAAGTTAGGTAAATTATTTTTGTTTTTATATCTGCTTACTTACAAACTTGTTAAATTTATAATTTTTTTAGATGCATCATTTATATATTTCTTTTTGACAATAATTTATTTTTTAAAGCAATAAAATGTTTATTTTATTAACACGTCGGCATTTTATTAGAAGTGCACATTCTGTAAAGTGTTACATTGTACATAGTACCTACCTACTACCTACCTATAGTAAACAAATAATGCATTCGAAATGAATGATAAATAATTTCGATACGTAGGCGTAGGCACTATTTATCGCTAGAACCACCGACTACCAATAAGCTAAAACGATGATGCGTATTGTGAAATCTGTCATGTTTGCTGAAATTATTGTATACCTGCGAAGTGCTTACCTCGTACATTACATTACGTACGTTATTGGAAGTACCTACACACAACACACATAGTACATAGTACATAGTACATAGTACATAGTACATAGTACATAGTACATAGTAGTAGTATGTAACCCGAGAAGGTGATTCTGCCAACTGACTGCTCTGTGTGTACTGTAGCTCCAGTGAGTACAAGGACACGCAACACGTCCTCCGCATAACAACTAGCGAAATATTATTATATGTACATAAATATACTACACACTGCACTAGAGAAGAGGTGGAGGAAGGATGTTAGATTACCTAACAGCAGTCGACAGCAAAGTCTGGTCCATTTTCCTTCCTCGGCCATCTTCATTTCTATATTGGACAGGCCTTTCATTTTTGTTTCCATTCGTCCCTATCCTCGGCCATTGTACCGCTTCACTGCGACGTGATGTCGGCGTTTTTTGTCGCATTTCGTCTGATGCATCACAGGAAGTGAAACCTTTTTCTAGTTCCAGTCTTAAGGAGTGTCAAGTCCTGTAGTACTTGTTGGTTTACTGGTATCTACACCTACCTACCGCTGTAGTTAGTGGTAGTTGGTAGTAGAATTTAAGTACGTGACTTATCGCGGGCCGTAATACGATTAGTCTTATCTCGGCAGTGCCAGTGGGTACATAAACACACGGACACAGCACCAAATATCGGAATACTTGCCACTTTCCACTTGCCAGCCGCAGCCGTCTGGGAGCACAACCATATTACATCAAACTTGTATACGGGACACAATAATAGGATAATAGTCAGTGGTGCGGGGACACACGGGGTGTTGTGACACCCACACACCCAGTAGCGCGGGGACACACCACACCACCACAGTGTGCAGTGGTGCAGTCTAGGTATGGAGGACCCCGATAGTACAATATTAGTAATGATGGGTGTGGGATGGCCCTAAGAAACAGTTCCCTCTTATTCCAGTTGCACAATATCCTTATTACTGAACTTTAGTCGAGAGATAACGATATCTGACTAGCTGCTGCTAGCTGTAATCTGTCAACAAGTTAGTTAACTAATACGGCTCCAAGCCGTACCTATAGTAAGTACTTAGTAGTAGGTGCCTAGTCAATTCTTGTCTTTTTCTGACAAATAATAATCATCATCATTCCATATCCGCTCCCTATGTGGGGCGCATGGATTTGACAAACTTCCTTCAAGCCAAGCGATCGGCTGCCAGTTCCCGTGCATCCTCCTAATTGAGATCCACGTCCCGCAGCTCTGACGTAAACTGCCGGCGGATTGTCAACAGTGGACGTCCAGAACGCCGAGATCCTGATGCCTTTTGTAATATAGAAACAAATAATAATAATACCTATAATATGATCATTCTATAAGTGTTATTTTATCGAAAAATCACCAATAGGAAAAAAAAATCAGACATCTTGTCAAAACAAAAATGAATCGGGGAAGTGTTTAAAAAAAGTTGATTAATTCACTATAATAAGTACTTTAATTTTACAATTTGAAAATAACTTACCTTTAAATAATTCAACCCTCGTATCCGAATATCATAGTTTAAAAATGATATTTGTTCGCAGATTCATGTTGCGAGTAAACTGTATTTTATCACTATAATAGCTACTTTCACAATCTGTCCCATCAACTTGTGTAGAGGTGCATTACAAGTTACAAGTTACAAGCTGCGGGCTACAGACACCAACTGGTCGCTGCAGGACGCTGTGGGGAGGGTTCCCGCTGCTGCAGGGGCTCCAGCTCCTGGGAACCGGGACAGGAGATACGTTCAATCCAGAGTAGCTCTTCCCCGCTGGCGCTGGTCACCAGAAACTAACACCGAACTACTGGACACGAGACACGACAGATACGGAACGCACCGCGCGAGACGAACCGAACAGGCGGCCTTGTGCGGCTGACTGAGGAACTAGCTGGCAGCAGCCGTCGCCGTGCCCACTCCACCCGCGCCCGCGTGGGCTCGAACATCTCACCGCGTGCAGCTAATATGAGGCCACCGAAGCGCGCGGCACCCATCTATCACTCCCCTTGCCAGCTCAGCCGCTTGAGAATGCCTTATTTTTACTCGGAGCTCTAGTTCAAGACTGCATCTTCGGCAGTTAACAACTTGTTTCGCGCGCGCTCGAGTCCACCTAGCATTTAGTAGAAAATTATATCCACATACTTATATGAATCAATTTCAAAGCAGGAAATGATAATGACTTTTTGTTTCTCTGGCGTATTTGCTTATCAAAGCTCATCACCGCGAGGACCGAAGGCTGTGGATACAGAGGCGTTTGTTTGGCGTCTTGATTTTTTTATGTTACTTTACTCTGTAACTCATTTGGCTTTGGTACTTTCGTCCAAGTCTAAACCCCAAACCCAAACAACTAACTAAACAATAAGATCCAAGTCACGGGGCTAACTATTACCTATTGTTATTATTATAGAACCTCCTTGGAGCCAACTCTACAGCTGTTTGTATCGCACTGTATTTCTCGGTTGAATTTTTTCTAAAATCTGCCTCCTCCCCAATGTTAATGTCCTCTTAACAAACATTGGCTTATTGTTGGCAGTTGGCGCCCAATTAAATTATTCAGTACGTGCTAAAGGCTTCGATTTGTTTGATGTATTTCTTATAACCGCCTCAACAGACCAGGAGATTCAATAACAGAGGGGGACAAAACCACAAACACCCAGGCTTGAAAAAACAACTTTTGATTATGTGTTCTCATCAGAATGGAGCCCGGAACCTCCGTATCGTGAGTCCAGCGTCCTATCCATTACTTTTCCGTGAAAAAGGCTGACAACTGAAGGCCCCGTGTAGACGTGGAGCTGCTGGACAGGTTTCAATGAAAGCCCCACCCTTTCCCTAGACTGTTTTAAAGACTATTGAGTCTGTTTTCACTCCAGCCAATTCTACAGATTTTTTCAAGAAATTGTTTACTTGTGTTTTTAGAATTGTCAACACTGGACGACCAGGACGCCGAGAACCGGCTCTCTGGAGGCATACGTAGGATATGGCCTAGCCAGCCGAAACGCTTTTGCCGGATGACAGTAGATACCAAGGGTTGCTGTGTCCGTTGCCTCACTTCTGTGTTCCTTACAAAATCAAACCACCGACATGTAAAATTCTCCTAAGACACTTATTCTCTGCACTCAGAAGTCTGCTGTTTGGAATGTCACTTCTCTGAAATTCCTGTTCGAAGTTCTCGTTGGACGGAGGAAGATGATGGCGGAGGGTGATGAGTGATGAGGTTCCATAACACCACCAACAGACGCCACGGGCCACGCGCGCTAAGGTCATGATACATAATACCACCAATACGGATGGATATGTTTCCTCTATACGCAGCCGAAAGAGAGTTCCCCAGGACTACTCTAAAGCGCACTTTATACTGGACAGAAAACTGTACCCACAGTTTGCAAACTGTACAGTTTTCTGTAAGAAATGGAATATTGAATGATCGGCGCGACGCGACGACGCGACGGCGACGTTTGGCTGACCTGACATTTAATATTTTTTATGTAAACGTTTAAGTAGATATTGATATATTAAATGCTCTTAAAAACGTAAAAACCAAATACTTACTTAACATATTTACATTATTAGCTATATTAACAATTTCCTGTGTGCGAACATAATAATATAATATACACGATTTTACGATCGCACTTTAAAAATGTAAGTTAGGTGCCTACATATTTATCGTGTCTTTTGACAGACGACTGTACAGTTTTCTGAACAAGAAACTAGACAGTTTTCGGTCCCGTATAAAGCGCGCATAACTCCCAGCGTGACGTATCGCGCACCATCGCGCATTATGGCACTAGTGGCATTATATCTAGATAGTGGTCAAATATAGTGTAGTGGTGACACAAACAAACAGCGACCAGCGACAATAATAATCGTGTATATTGATAACAGCCTGCCTCCTAATTACCGGAATAACAAATAACCGCAAGTTACGAACACTTTCCTGTCGGCCGATATGACAGGATTCCTGAATGTGTCGCCAACGCGAGCGAGGCACGAGGCCTGTCCTGCTCCAGCGCGATGCATACAGTCCGCGGGCTATACACCACACGGAACAGTACGGCTGTACAGTACGGTGGGGCAGTCTGCTGTCTGCTGGACTGGCGCCAGGAGCGGGTCTCCCACGCGCTGCGCTCTCTGCTCTGTATCTAGGCTCTGTGTACCTGCTACCTGTTGCTGCTGTTACCTGTTACGTGTAGGTACCTTGTACCTTGCACCCTGTACATATAGGGGAAAGTCCTACAGTACCGTCTCTTTAAGGTTTATTTTTAAATTACACATAATTCAGAAAGACAATTTGCTCTAAATTTCAGTGGCTAAAATTACTGTGTGCCTTACAGAAGTCGTTTTTTCTGTTTTGGGCCCAAAGCTGTTTAATGATTTGGAGATTGAACTAAAATATTCTTGTCTACAAACAGTTCAAAACTAGAGCCAACGACTAGATTATCCGGGGTGGGGGTATTAGTTAGCTCGAGAATGTATATAAAAAATTGTAATAACACTAGATTGTCATGTATGTAGAGCGTTAAATGTAAATGTCCCGACAACGCGAATTCATATCTAGCAAGTCGGGTCATGAGAAATTTTAACTGTTCAGACTGCAGATGTATTAATTTATGAATAAATAAATAATAAAATAATTGACTGCTAAAACACGAAAAACTCCTTAGCCACAAATACCTACTAGAAAAATAGCGCAAGACACGAAAAATAGAGGTCTTGGGAATGTGGTTGCCACGTTGCCAGTACCGACTATCAGAGAATGGAATGATTTGATATTAAAAAAACACACAAATTTAATCATTTAACTAATTCGAAACAAATGCTGGCGCGAGTTCACGCGCTTCTTTCTCCACTACTCGTTCTACTACTTTTGCTTTGATTCAATCTTCATCTTGGGATTTAAATGCATATACAGCCGGATATTATGATAAGTGACCTGTACTGTAGGAACCATATAAAATACGTGTAGAGTAAACTCATCATCACACTATATTATCTACTCGGCCTGATTCATTCTTCAATTTGTGCACAACCCGCCTCTATTTTTGAATCGCAATTTTATTGTGTTTTTAATTGTCCTAATGGACAATGGAAGTAATTTGTACATTTTAATTGAATAACAGACGAGGCTTTTTTGACTTAAAGTAGTGTGTATATTGGGCGGTTATTGTAGCACCTGTTTTTTGCATTTTTTTAGTCAGGTCAATATAATTCAGTAATGAATGTTAATAATAACACAATTAATACCAATTAATTAGGGCTTTAAATCTTGTTGATTTGCTTAAAAAATTATTTCCCAGATTTCCAGTACCTACTGAATCACTTCTTGTACTTTACTTACTGCGCCAACGATGTACCCTCAATAGAAATATCGACGGTGAATTACCAAAATCCCCTAACTCACAATTTTTAAGATTATTTTTGGCCAGTGTTGTTTAAAATGCAAATTTCGTTGACACTTTTAAAATTCACCATGTGTACCAAGATAACATATCGAACATGTACTTTTTCCTAAATCTCCGTATTACATACAACATACAAGCAAGCATTGACAGGTGACAGGTAATACGATACCGTGTGTGCCGGCCTTCCGGCATACTGTAGACTTTTTTCCCTCTACTAGCTAGTCGATCTAGTTAGTAAATTAAATGTCATTTATTCATATTATTATTTTAATCTTTATCTAGAATGATTACAAGATTATTTACTCGTATTATGCGATTTACAAAAATTTTAAGAAAAACTATTAAAGTAATTTATACAGGTGATCCGTCAAAAAATACACACATCCAAACTTTACCAAATTTCATGGACTGTAACTTCTTCATTATGCATTGGGTTTACGTATTTTATATCGAATATATCTTTTTATAATTCGACATACCCGAAAAAATTTCTTATGAATTATAATAGAGAATAGGTTGTATAGGTTGTGAGGTAGATAAAAAATTTAATACGATAAATATTATAATAAAAAATTTAAAAATATTAATTACGCGTTGGTTAAACGTGGACTTGACTTGTGGAGGATATCGGCGAGTGGCGCGGCCGTATAGCATCTATGCGCATATAGACGGCTTTATTGTGGATTCCATTAGTGACTCCATTTTACGGGAGCGCGTGATATTATATTTGATTCCAACTTTTTTTTTAATAAGGTTTAAATTTCTTTTGTTAGCCATTTTGCGTTGTGACATTACCGACGCGCAATAAGATAAGATTTGTAGGTAGGCGCCTGAATTTATTTAAGCCGTATGGGGTAAATGATACGATTATGTACAGAGTGGATGTGGTATCTATATATGTTAAATCATCCTTTATATATGTTATTCATGCTGCAACATTTTCGTCTAGGCTACAACACTGAATTTAACTGGTGATCTACATACATACATCTTATTCGAGTGGCGCTATGGGTGTCTTACGAATTTTGAATCTTAGGTTGGGCTTTATAATTGTTCGTCTCTTTTAGCTTTGCATGCGCAGTGCTAGATTTACGAGTCTGAGATGTGTAATTTTGCACTGAATCTGCATGCTTAATTATCGAGGTTTTTACTTTTTGTCCACCGCTTTCTGGGCGTGTCAGGTATCTATATATTTCTTTGTAAATAAATTTGTTTAGATTTTCTCAATTAAAAATTTTGTCCGTATAACTTCAGATAGGTCAATATTAGGAAATAAATATCTAAAAAATTGACTCCAAATAGATTAGTGGATTCCAGTAGATTGACTGGATTATGCGTCCCGCTCGTATAGATTAGTGGATTCCAGTAGATTGACGGGTTTATGAGTCCTGCTAGTATAGGAAACTACATCGAGTTTTGTTACGCGGTGTACAAGAATATTACTTGAAAATAAAGTACATCATAATGACGAAAATGTAATTTAAGAAAGTATAAAAAGTTGGCGAGACGGCCGCTTCTCTTAGACTGCCATATAAGTGGTCATTTGAAATTTCTTCCTTTAAGAAGAAAAATCCTATTTTTCCACAAAAAGTTTTTTTTTTAAAGATTAACAATTCACTTTGTAAAAAGTGAAATAACTTAATACCAATACTGAAAACTCTTCTTGTATACTTACAAAGCTTTGCACGATTTATGTACATTTCAATGTACTTACCTTTCCAATTCTATAGCTTATCTTCATCTATATTAAATAGTCTGTGGCCTCAGTGAAAACCCGCTTCTAAAAAATCTACCCTCTCCATCTTCCACCAATATTGCCGGGATTAGCGTCCAAGTGAAGCCTGCTGTCAATAGGGTGAATTGTTTTCAGTTTTGAGGATGTACAAATAATTTTTAAACAAAAGATGATATTTTTCTATTTAGGTTACGTTGTTCACGTTATCTAATTTCCCATGAGGTAAATAATGTGTAGTTGATGTGCGTGCTCTAATAATAGGTATACCTACATAATAATATGATGATTAAAGTATCCTGATAATAATATTCTCGCTCTAATTAATATTATTAATATTTATCAACAAATGATAATTCTTCTTCGGCTAGACAAGTGGGCGATGTTAGTGTATAGGTGACAGCGGTCATACTCACTAATCACCCTCCCACCTCCAACAGTCCACTGTGGCTCGCAGTGCGAGGGTCTCCAGCGCCATACACGTGCCAGGCACGACTACTGAACGGGGAATATTACAGTGAACCTCCTCGTGCTGCCGTCATGTTGCTGCACAACTCCACAGTTATTGTAATTGTGCAATCCTGGTTCCAATGAAGTATGTTCCGCGTTATGTGTTGTGTCCAAGTAGTTCAGGACAAGTACTATTACCAATCAGCAGCAAGTCAAAACTAGGCAATGGGTAATGTTTAACTCGTATGTTAAAAGTAAAAATATCGAAGTAAATAGTTTACTATTTTAAAGTGGGTTCCCCCATTCATCCATACTAAAACTGTAGACTTTATTTTAAAAATGATACTTTGGGTACTTACGGGGATCCGGGCGTGGGGGTTAACTATACTAGCATATCTCTTCCTGATGCGTTTATTTTACTTTTGACACTTGGGCCGCCTATAAAGTTTCCGTAATTATTGACAGACAACCATAGACGAAAATGCAAGACTCATGTTAGCCTCTGTTACGCATAGTGAAGGGGCATTTCTTTACTCCTGTATAGTGAATCGTTTTCACCATGTTCCTTTCAGCTCCGATGAGATCTTAATCGATTATCAAGTTTATTGTAGCCTACTCCATAGCCGAACATAAAGATTATTCGCAAGTTGATGTTTTTCATGAAAAAACATAAAATGTGATTAAATAATTAAAAACACTTTTTCTTTTTTTTTTTCTTTGTCGCGACACAAGAATTTCTCAATTTACATTACGACAAGAACTAATGAGTTCCTATGCATATTTGGGTTTTCTGTAGCTCCTGCCACCCGAGTGACAACTCCAATTAAGGCAGTTCTATCGGGACTGTATTTAAAAGTTTATTTTGTAAAGAATTATGTATTTTTTGTAATATTTTTTTATTGAATAAAGACTGTTACAAAAAAGTTTACGACCAGCAGCGCTTTCGTGATATTACACTCTGCTGTAAACCGTCTATGCGGCTTGTTATATAAACTACAAAATGTTAAGCAAAAAATAAAATAAAAAATGTGATTAAATGTGATTAAAACTTTTTTTCATATAATTATTAATAAACATAGTCGATATTTATGAGTAATTATACGATTCCGGCGTAACGCATTAGGACATCCCTAATCGATACATAATCGAGCTGACAAAAGTAAAATAAACGCTTGGAATTGGATAATAATCAACCAACCCGGCCTAAGTGAGGCGCCGGCGAACAAAATGGAAACTGTCCAAAACATAAACATCGATTTTATTTTAGTTTTCTAGCCCTTTAAATAAAGTGGTAGGTGCATTTTGGCTACCGCTGATGAGGTCGCGGTTCGATTCCCGGGGGGTCAACACAAAAATTTATTAACATGCGATATCGATGTGTTCATATTAATATTTCATGTGTGAATACCTTCGGGGACTGGTAACTGAAGGCGTAAGGACGTAGGACGTAAGACTGTGGGTGACTGAGAGCAGAGGATGGAAAGAAGATTGGTTTCCAGATACTAGTATCGACTGAGTGCGCTCTGAGCTCTGACAGATACGAATGGATTGGGATCCATGTTTTGGTGAGCTGCATTGGATCAAATCCATAAGGTTGACCTATCCAATCTTTCATATAGGGAATAATGGTCATTTTTTTTTCAAACATGCGGCAATTATGTCAGAATCGGCAAGTATTAAACGTAGTGAGGAGTCTTCAGAATCTAATTTTTGCAGGTTTTTTTAATAAAGGAAGGAAGACGATAGACATTTGGACCTATTCCCGGTACTATCCCGTATAGAGGTATTGAAAATAAGCGTTAGGTACTGATATATTAGTTATAGTTTCTTTATGCATAGGATACCTATAATATATTAATATCTATATATAGAAAAATGAATGCTAAGTTAAGTATAATTCGTTTGTCCTTTATAGATTCGTAAACCGCTTATCCGATTGCAATATCGAGTTTGTTCTAGAGGGTTGTTAGTTATTCACTCCTGGTTGCAGGTATCCTGCATTATAAACATCCATCGGGGTTATAATTTTTGTAGGGTTGTGTTTTTGATAGGGCTTCTCCTGATCGAGAATAACTCTGCAGAGCTCTGTTTTTTGCTAATAAATAGAAAGAAGACAAAATTCCAGGTTCAAAGACACCTAAAAATCGTTTCTAGCTGGAAAATTAAAAAAGTTATAACGTTTTAAAAACATTATTTCGTTACTATTTAATATTTTTAAAGTTTAATCTGTTATAATTTTTATGGCTATGGAATAAAATCATTAACATACAGTGAATTCGTAATAAAAAGTACCTACCTTATAATTCGTTTGGAGTTTATATTATAGGTAGTCTACCTAGAAGTATTTATTTCTCCTTCGAGCTACAAGAATCTTTGTTTGAAATTTGGAGCATTTGCTACTACTACTCTCCCTTATCCGCACCCAATGGTGCATAGGGCACTGCATTGGTACACCGAGTGCAGTGTCTCTTGATCATTTTTTTACATGAAAGTAGGATGATCAGTCTTACGCTTCAGTCCCAGTCCAAGGTATCGCACATGAAATATTAATGTAAAAATAACATGTAAATAAATCATATTTCATCTTGACCCTCTACGGGAATCGAACCGGCGACCTCATACACGGTAGTAAAATGGGCTACCACTGTGCTACGAGGTGAACATATGGATCATATGGACTCGCACAATTCCCGAAAAATATATATTCTATTTGTATAATGCCGAATTAGTTTTAATTTTTTTAAAATTTAATAATTATCATCACCATTACTTCCTATTACAGAATTGCTTCCCATGCACAGCATATGGATTTTTTAAATTCCAAAATGGCGGGCGTACCTTTTTTTCGTAAAATAAAGTAGGGTATCGTTTTAAGGGTTTTTAAAGGTGCTGATTTCGAATTTAGAGTTTATTTTTAAATCCAAGATGGCGGACGCAACGTTTTTTCATCAAAAAAAGTTGGGTATCGTTTTAAGGGTTTTTAAGGGTCCTGATTTCGAATTTAGCTTTTATTTTTAAATCCAAGATGGCGGACAAAGCTTTTTTTCATAGAAGGATGTTGGGTATCGTTTTAAAGGTTTTTGGGGGCCCTGATTTCGAATCTAGCGTTTATTTTTAAATCCAAGATGGCGGTCGTCCCCTTTTTTTTCAGAAAATGAAGATGGGTATCGTTTTAATGGTTTTGGGGGGCCCTGATTTCGAATCTAGCGTTTATTTTTTATTCCAAGATGGCGGTTGTCTCTTTTTTTCACAAAGTGAAGATGGGTATCGTTTTAATGGTTCTTGGGGGCTCTGATTTCAAATTTAAAGTTTATTTTGATATCCAAGATGGCGGACGAACCTTTTTTTCATAAAATGAAGATGGGTATCGTTTTTAGGGCGTATGGGCGTCCTGATTTCGAATTAAGAGTTTATTCGGAAATTCAAGATGGCGGACACACATTTTTTTCATAAAATGAAGGTTTGCATCGTTTTTAGGGCGTATTCGCGTACTGATTTCAAATTTAAAGTTTATTTTGATATCCAAGATGGCGGACGCACCTTTTTTTCATAAAATGAAGATGGGTATCGTTTTTAGACGATACGGGCGTCCTGATTTTGAATTAAGCGTTTATTTTTAAATCCAAGATGGCGGACGCACATCTTTTTTATAAAATAAATATTGGTATCGTTTAAAGGGTTTTGGGTGACCTGTTTTCGAATATAGAGTTTATATTTGAAAATCCAACTTGACGGACGCACCTTTTTTTCATCTAAGAGTAAATTCCATTCATGCGTCGGACCTGCCACACACATTTAAAAAAAATAAATGTCCCTGAGTGTCTTTTTCAAGGGTAATAGAAGTCCTCATATTAAATTTACGAGTCGGACAGCCAAGAAATTTAATTGTTTATGCCAAAGACGGATAAACAAAAAATATATATTATAAATACCTACCATGAAGCACTTGAAAAATAAAGTCACCAAAATAAAATAAATAACATTTACACTATACCTTTATACATACGAGTATACACATTATACGAGTTATTCAATTTTCATAAAATGCATTTATCATCAGAAAGAAAATACAAAGCATTCCTTCTATTACCAATTCCCAAAGAAACGAGATAAATCTTTCAAATTTCAATCGATATTTCTAGAATTACCTGTTTCTTCTGCGGCAGCAACGCGACGGGTGTCAGCTAGTGGAATATAAGCTTTAGGAATAAGATCGGTACTGTCATTGACATAAGCAAATAATTAAACTCAACAAAAAGGTTGATGTTTGCATATTAACAAAAGTTTTTTTGTTTTTCAGATGACAATTTAAATAGAAAAGACAATAAGCATTCAAGAAACAATAAAGCTGGGCCCAGAAATAAAGAACGGGAGGGAGGTCACAGGAGCCGGAGATTCGCAGCTCTCCTGCAGGTCAGAAGTAAATCTCATTATCTAGGGTCAGGCCACAGAGACTTGTCAGGTAAATTGTAGGGTGACTGTAGGATAGGAGAGGATGGCCTCGGGGGACAGTGTCGCCCGCTGCGGGAGTGCGTTCTGGACACGCTGCGTACCTCCGACCTTCTGTCTTGTCAGTGTTGTCACACTCTGTGAATCCGTGTTGCAGGTTGCTGGGCGACTGTAGGGTAGGAGAGGATGGCCGCGGGGTACAGTAGGTATCGCCCGCTGCGGGAGTGCACGCTGGACATGCTGCGTACTTCCGACCTTCTGTGAATCCGTGACTCTGTGTTGCAGGGTGACTGTAGGGTAGGAAAGGATGGCCGCGGGGGACAGTGCCGCCCGCTGCGGGAGTGCACGCTGGACACGCTGCGTACCTCCGACCCTCTGTGAATCCGTGACTCTGTGTTGCAGGGCGACTGTAGGGTAGGAGAGGATGGCCGCGGGGTACAGTAGGTATCGCCCGCTGCGGGAGTTTACGCTGGACATGCTGCGTACCTCCAACCCTCTGTGAATCCGTGACTCTGTGTTGCAGGGTGACTGTAGGGTAGGAAAGGATGGCCGCGGGGGACAGTGTCACCCGCTGCGGGAGTGCACGCTGGACACGCTGCGTACCTCCGACCCTCTGTTAATCCGTGACTCTGTGTTGCAGGGTGACTGTAGGGTAGGAAAAGATGGCCGCGGGGGACAGTGTCGTCCGCTGCGGGAGTGCGCGCTGGACACGCTGCGTACCTTCGGCCCACTGGCTGCTCTATCTAACATTTGCTTTCAACAAGGACTGTGAGCTATTTTCATTTTATGTCCACAATAAACTTTGATTCTCTATCTCAATGACATTTCTGTTAACATGGCTTTTTCCTCAACAATAATTCTAATTCCCATTTTAGCATATTAGTGAGTAGCTGTTTCTTAAATAGTAGTCTATTCTACAAGAAAACATCTACACAGGAATTAGAGGAGACTCTGTTATATGTGATCCAAGCATCCTGTACATAAGTGAAAAGAAGCCAGATTGGTTCTAGAATTTCCCACAGCGAAGACTGGACTATATTATTATATTATTACTTACCTACTTATAGATAATATTGTAAGTGTTGCAGACAGAATTTTTAATGGTTCAGGTTAATGAAATTTTTTTCTCTCTTGATGGGTTTACTTTCCAAAGATATTACATTTATATGTACTTCTGCCATATTTAAATATTATAAAGGCCGCTAACTTTGCAAGGCTAATGCATCTACATAAGGCCATGGCACTCAAGAAAAAATGGCCGCCAATGTAGGCCAAATTTTTTGGCGTTTATAGAAATGTCAAAAAAATGTTGGATATTAATTTTTAATTGACATGACTATTATTTTTAAAAATTCAATTCAGGGGGTGGTGATAGAATACGGCTAATAAAAATGTTACTTGATCCAAATTTAATGAGAGAAGAGAATTTTGAACACTGAACACAAGTAACAATGTTGCTAGTAATGTAAAAATGCTTTTTCCATAAAATTAACAATGTAAGTAGGTACTTGACTAATCTTACAGTAATGTAGGGTCATTTTTTGGTATGACTTGGTCAATATAAAAATAAAAAAATCCTTGTTAATGTCTATTCATTTACCTCTCTAATATTATTTTATCTTTTTGGGACAATGTCCCGTGTTCGACTGTTTCAAACCAATTTCAAACAAGAGTTAAAAGTATTTTCATCTAATTTTTTTTCCATTAGATTAGAATGAGATAGAGTATTCGCGTCATGTAAAAAATGAGTCTCAATAACAGGCTGGGGAACTACGTCGTACGGGGGCCCACTGAGCGGGATGCTGCAGGAGGCGCAGGTCCCCGTATGGGGGGCAGAACGCTGCCAGCAGGGGCTGCCCCCCTCCGCCCTGTGCGCCGGAGGCTGGGGTAGCACCACGGACTCCTGTCAGGTACTCGTCTTCTATATTCGTCCTCCGGTTTCTACAACACTTTCACATCACCAAGTCTCGCAGCTCAGACGCAAACTGCCGACAGATTGTATAAGCAGCTCAATAGCTTGCGAGCTGCTTACACTGACTGTGAATGGAGTAGAACACTCG
>JAGVSP010003680.1:0-33540 GCA_022494985.1 Micrasema minimum | reverse complement strand
AGACAGAACGTAAACGAAACTAGCTTATTAACTATGTAAAATACACGTGAGGTTTTACGCCACTATCAAAGTGACCGGGAATCGAGCCCGGAACCTCCGTATCGTGAGTTCAGCGTCTTAACCATTACGCTACGGAGGCCCATATAAGATCCATATTTAGAGTATTTTTGTTTAACTTTATTGAATAAGAACTACCTATTTATGTACTTTTTACGTTGTACGTTTTTACAGGAGGCTCATTAAATGGTCTACGAAAACGATGATAAAATAGTTTTTTTGTTTTTGACTCGTTTGTTATTTTTATCCATGTTAGTACATTATTCCCTCGGTTAAAACCAAACTCTGCCTTTATAACGGTTGCATCACCCGATCATCCCTGTTTTCCACTATGGCTTCGAATCATGGCACCTAACCATGGCCCAAAATAGCAGATTTCTATGTTTTGAAAATAGGTGTCATAGAAGAATATTAGGTGTGCGGTGGTTTGACTTTGTAAGGAACACAGAGGCGAGGCAACGTACGCAGCAACCTTTGGTATCAACTGTCATCCGGCGAAGGCGTTTCGGCTGGCTGGGCTGGGCCAAATACTACGTATGCCTCCCGAGAGCCTTAACCATGCTTGCCTATTTTACAAAGCATTACGTTCTTGGCGTCTTGGACGTCCGCTGTTGACAATCCACCGACAGTTTTCGTCAGAGCTGCGGGACGTGGATCTGACTTGGGAGGACAGTACTTGGTGTTGATCTTTAAGAGATAGCTCTTGAAAACATTTTAAGCTAGCGACTTATTCCTTAATTTTAATGTATTATTATACAAATCTCATTTCATAATTATGGGAAATTACAAAGTGAGTGCTACAAACATTGAGTTATTAATAAATTATTATAATTGCTATTAAACAATTATTTATTTTATCCATTTCAATGGCCAGGAGGTCCAAAAACAAAAGAGGAACATCATAAAATAATATTTGAAGAATATCGCTTTCCGTGCATCTGATATTTGTTACTTTATATAAAAGATCAAAAGGTAGACCGCAGTTGTTTTAGATGTTAGCGACGAGAATGCAGTTGAGTCGTGTTTGTAGGTTAGTGAGTGATGTTGGAATAAATGTGTAGAAGATCGAGTTTGCTTTGGTGGATCGTGAGTGTGTTGGGAAGAAAAAGGGGAAAAGGCGAGTAGAACATGTTTTAGGATCAGATATCTAGTAACGTACCGCTAATGGATTTTCTCCCATATAAATGCAAGGAGCATGGAGACTTCTAAGTAAACTACTCGCATGGGGGTGTAATACAAACTACAAGGGCGTTATAAACAATTTATAATAAATAAAAAAAATAGGTTAAAGAAGTTTAAATGCAAGTGTATCTGGATGTAGAAGCCGAGGAAGGCCGAAAAAGACATGGCACGTCAAGACCAAAAGTACGTCAAGAATCTTGGAAGAAGTGGACATGTGAGGAAGCAAAGGAATATGTCTGGACAGTGGTATGGCGTTCTATCCTCTCTGCCTACCCCTACGGGGAAATGGCGTGATGATAAGTTAGTTTAGTTAGTTAGGTACCAAATATTTGTATGCCTTTATTATGCCTGTATTACACCTCTGTTCTCCTCTATGGCTGCATATCATGGCACCTAACCAGGGCCCAAAATAGCAGACTTCCGAGTTTTGAGAATACGTGTCTTAGAAGAATATTAGGTGTGCGGTAGTTTGACTTTGTAAGGAACACAGAGGTGAGGCAACGGAAGCAGCACCCCTTGGTATCTACTGTTATCCGGCGAAAAAGTTTCGGCTGGCTAAGCCATATACTACGTATGCCTCCCGAGAGCCTTTCCCATGCTTGGCTATTTTACAAGGCATCAGGTTCTCGGCGCTCTGGACGTCCGCTGATGACGATTTGTCGGCAGTTTGCATCAGAACTGCGGGACGTGGACCTGCCCTAGGAGTTTGTGGAATCGATATTCTCCACATGGGGAGCGGATATGGTATGAAAATGATAATATTTTATGGTGCCTCGTGGTGCAGTGGTTAAGGCGAGACTACACATAAGATAATGGGTTCGATTACTGACAGCATCAAGATGAAATATTTAATTATGTTTGACACATAAAATTATTTCCCACTGAAACGTTAGATATTAAAAGAACAGCGCTTATTATTGTCCTCCCGCATTTCTTCAAACGTGGTACGAAGAAGCGAGCACCTGTTTACTACAGTCCCAGGGCTATCGAAGGGGATATCGAACATCAGGTTTTGGTTTTAAAAAAAGTAACTGCACCGCAGAGCGTAGGTGTGACAACACACTAAAACCAACAATATGCCACAAATAATTTTGGTATAAAAATATATTTAGGTCAACATTTTGAATGAATACAAATACTTGTAGACAAATTACTGGATTATACCCATGCTGGGCTGATATCAGATATTATTGATATCTCAACAGAGACAGAGAAGCTCTGGAAAAAGAATGTGGGTTATAATTGCGTTTACAGTAATACGTTTAAGTAATCAAGTTCGGATTCGAACCTTACTTATGTAACGTAGAGGGTGAGAGGCTTGCCTGATTGGCTCCACAACCTCAGACGCTCACCTGCATAGCTCAATCAGTTAGCAAAAGACTCACGAAAAATTTATAAAAGTAAGCAAGGATTGAAATACCACAGAGTTCAGAATATAAATAAAAACAAAGCTATAGAAATTCAATGTGTGTAATTAAAATTATAAGTATGTTTACAAGGTTAAGAAGATGTGTTAGGCACGGTAAGTATATAGGTTATAATTTTGACAAGATATAACAAAGATATAATTGCAAATATAGGTTGAAAACTTAAGTAATGAATCCATCCATCGAATCATTCATACTGGAATTTACAATTAAAAAGTTCTACGTCGAAGATTAAAGAAAAAAACAGGCTAGTGTTGAGATGAACGAAGTGATTTGGAGGTTAAGAATTTAATTTTATGTAGAGGTGAAATTTTGAAGAGAGGTGAAGAATCCATGTATCGTCAGTGTGCAGTGTCCACATCAGGACCTGCACGAGGTGAAGCTTTGTTAATTAGTCCTTTGAGGCATCAAATTGTAAATATATCCTCACACGTGGTCCAGAATTTCACGCGTGAGCGATGACGGATATGGGATAATATCTGCGTTCCGTGATGTACCGGTCAGCGTGTGACACTCGGTAACTAGCTGATAACTAGACACGGATCAGTGTCTAGGCCATTTTTAATTTATATATATTCTAATATTATGTCAGGAGTAAGGAAGTATATCAAGGGAGGGAATTAGACCTGAAAAGATTAAAGTGACTGGGCTGTAGTACGTAGTTTTGATTCGGGGATGGAAGTTAATATTAAAAAGCTATAACACTTACGATTACGTCTTCATTCCCCAGGATTTATGCCGGGTCGGCCTGAATAGAAAATAAATGCGGCCGTTCGCCATGACAGTTATTTTTGCAAGAAGGAATCATAGACGAAAAAGCTCAGAACGAGATTTCACTTACCATAGAGCAGATTCTGTGGTAATGAAATAAGGTAGAATAACGGGGTCAAAAGTTAAATTGCTATTTTTTATCAGTTAAAGGGAAGTCAGGAATGTCATTCTTACGAGAGGCGGGAGAATAACATGACAACACTCCCTTCCTCGATAAACAAAAAAAAGATTTCAAGAAGTTACTATTAGAGATTTGAAGATGAGTTTTGGAGTAAGAATCAAACATACGTACTACAACAAAATATGGGTTACCAAGTTGTATTAGTAATTTCCTGTGTGCCCTTGGTTCGAAGGTACACAAGGAAATAGTAGAATTCTGAAACATACAAAATTATTACATCACATAGAAATTCTAAAATAAAGTACGTAGATATTTCAGTCACTTGCTTGGACCATCTAGTAAATCTGGTTTTGGAGAACTGGCTTCGCTTGGGACATATTCCCTCATTAGCAAAAACGAGCGCCGAGCAGTTCTTTGTCGACACATTAAGGTTTAGTAACCTCGACTTCAGAAGCTGTCTTTAACAGAAGTAAACAAAGCGCTCTTTTTTGGAGACTACACTCCAGATTTGACTTTATTTCATTATTAATACAAAAACAAGTTTAAACAAAGCATTCTGTTTGAGATGAAAACTCCAGAATGTTTTGGTTTGGCGGACACTTGTCCTCAGTGATTGTGTGCACTTCTAGCACCTAAGATTAATTATCCTAAATACCACAGCATGACATCACAGCTGTTCAATAATCTAACATTATGTTTAGTAAAACAAAAACTTAGAGAACTTTTTATACACATCGATATAACTATGAACGTACACATTTTTTGTACAAGAAAAACTAGGTCAAGCGAAAAGGTTGTTGACAACGTGATACACTACAAGACAAAAACATCATTATCAAGAACAAGATAAGGAATAGCATATAGCTAACTATCTACACGTTGAAAGGTTATGTGCAAAAAAGAAAACAGGTAATTTCTATTATCAATTGAAATCAATATCACATCAAGGATTGATATTTATTACAGCTTTAATTTTTGCAATTCACACCTCCAGGACGTCTCCTTTTAGCTAGCATTGCAAAAATCAAAAACTGGGGCAAGAATTTAAATGGAATGTTTTTAGAATGTTTTTTTTGAGTATTTATTTATATGATTTATTGAGCAAACTGTTTTTTTTCTTTTTGACAACAAGAATCTATGAAAATCTCACCTACTGTCAGAGAGTTTCATAGTCCTATACTAAGGACGGATAATAAACTTATGAACAATCTGTACTCACACTACATTAGAAGGTAAACAGATTTAAAAGAACATTCATTTTTCTCTTGCAAGTAGAAAATTCCCAGTGAAAGTTAGCTAGATAAGAATAAGATTTAATATTTAATTTGACAGTTATTCATTTTCATTACATTTTAAGATAATGTTATTGTGTCGTGAGCCTCACAGATTCTAGAAGTCTGCATGGTGCACTGAAAAAAACATTAGATCAAAGCGAACGAAGTTGATTATTGTTTATTGAATTTACTTGCAAGAAAATAATGATGTACTGCCAAAGCAGTTAGTAAAAGAACACCTTTCCTACAGATAAATATAATTAGGTTTGAATAAATGCTAATTTTTAGTCTAGACGCAAACCTCAAGTTATTCGAGATTTCATATATTCTAATATACTAGCATTGTTATATTTACAACATAAGCGTGAAAACAATGAATTTTATTTCATGTTTTCACAAGGTTTTTGATGTGGAAATTTTCCACGAAATCTTCCATCAACGTCCTGCACCGCATAGATAAGAGGAGATATCACTTTTGTGATTTTAGTTTTAACAAAGCGTGGGGCTAGTTTACTGGAAAAGAATTCCGCCGCATTCGAACAAGGAAAATTCGTTCTCCAGACATCTGTCCCTCAGTATATACAGCATCTTTCCGTCTTTAAGTTGTAATGAGTCGCGTTACGTTTGTAGGCGCTCATTAAGTTGTTTTGAAACTGCACGTAAATGTTTTTAAGTTCGTCTAGCTTTTCTACGTACGGGGTAGGTTCATCTATTTCCACCTCGTCACCCTGGAAAGATGTTTCGGATGACTCCGAATGGAATTCGCCTCGCATGTTCTGTTCTCGGCCGTGAAATATAAAAAATGGGGGTGTATCAAAGTGAAAAGATTGACAGTATTATTGATTGCATTTGCAACCAAAGGTATGGTTTTGCACCAGTGGCGATGATTTTGTTCTACTTGCATTGCGATAGCAGTCATAGCAGTTTTGTGATAACGCTCAACGGTATTAGATTGAGGAGAATTAGACAGCGTTTAAAAACAAAAGTAGGGATTGAGAGTATTTAGTGAGAAGTTCTTTAAATTTTTTAGAGATAAATTGAGATCCATTATCTGAAATTATGACTCTAGGGGTACCATGAATTTAGAAAAATGTCATTTTCCAAGTGCTTTATGATATTTTCAGCAGAAGATTTTCTTATGGGAAACAGCCATTAAGAATTTAGAGAAAACGTCTAACACGGATAGTATGTAAACGTGTCCTGCGTTAGACTTAGGTAAGGACCTACAAGGTCAATGGATAAACATTCCATTGGTTTTGTAACTTTCTTAGGATTTTTCATCAGTCCTAGAGGAGGTTTTTGAGAGTGTTTATATGCTTTGCATAATTCACATTTATTAATATAGTTAGCTACGTCCTGGAACATTTTCTCCCAAGTAACAAAAGAGTTTTAATTTATTATAAGTTTTAAAATATTCCCATATGGGCTGCCTGTGCATTAGTATGATTTTCTTCTAAAGCCTAATGCGATCGTCTGCTGGAATCACGAGTTTCCACGCATGATCCGCATGTAAATTTATCTGAAGGTTTTAAAATATTTATATAATTTATTATTTTCAATTACGATTACCTGGGATAGGAATCAGGGTGTAAATTTACGGCGTTAAATAATTGTAAATAAGAGCTATCGTTAACGTCATGAAAATCGGTTAAAGCTGCCACTTCTATGCGAGATAATGCATCGGGCACTGTATTTAATTTTCCTTTTACGTGTATTACTCAAAGGAATATTGGAGTAATTCGGTACTCCAACGAGCTAATCTTCCGGGTAGGATTTTGTAAAGAGTTTAACCACTTCAGACTGTAGTGATCAGTGAAAACTTTAAAAGGTAAGGCTTCGATATAGGGCCTAAAATGTCTAATAGATTCCAAAATGGATAGTAATTCCTTCTCTGTGACGGAATAATTTCGTTTCGTTCACACGCCGTCAGGGTGCGTGAAAAGAATGCGACAGCATATTCTCCATCTTCTGTCTCCTGTCCTAAGAATGATCCTATAGCAAGATCGCTAGCATCAGTATGCAGATTAAAAGGTAATTCAAAGTTGGGATTTCTTAATACTGGTGCAGAAATCAGTGCATCTTTCAAACGTAAAAATGCAGTTTCGGCCTCTTCCGACCAACAAAATTTAGATACACCTTTACTGCTTCCCGTCAACTTGGTCAAGGTTGCAGTAATGGTAGAATAGTCATAAATAAAACGTCGATAATACGAACAAAGTCCTAAGAAACTCCTTAAGGTTTTAACGTTAGTAGGTCTGGGGATAATTTCTAATAGATTCTACTTTTTGAGGATCAGTGCGCAGACCTTGTGCGTCCACTACAATAACCTAGATATTTTAATTCTGACTTGCAAAATACAGATTTCTTTAAGTTAATAGTTAAATTTGCCTCCTTTAAGGTACATAAAACTTTTCTTAAAAGTTTGATATGTGAATCAAAATCCTCACTAATTATTAGGAGATCGTCTATAAAAATATGAACATTTCGGTCAAATTTCGGTCCAAAGAGTCTATCTACGAGGCGTTGCATCTCGGCGGAACTATTGCGGAGACCGAAAGGTAAAACTTTAAATTGAAATAGTCCACGCTGTGGTACTACTACAAAAGCTGCTTTTTAGATTTAGAATTTTTCATCAAGGGGTATTTGCCAGAATGCTTTAGAGAGGTCAATTGAAGTTATGAATTTTGCACCATTCAGGGTCTGTAATATAGATTGAATGTGTGGTAAGGGATACGAATCACGTACAGTTACTGAATTTAATTTGCGAGAGTCTAGACAAAAACGAACAGAATCGTCTTTCTTAGCGACTAATAATACTGGGTTACTCCACGCCGATTTAGACGGTTTCTACGACATCTAGAGCTAACATCTCATCTAGTTCTGCTTCTAACTGTGCCTGTCGCACTGGAGATAATGGATAATACCGTTGTTTAATAGGATTTCCTGTAGTCTCGATTTTTGTGGGTAGACTAAGGTTGTCCTTCCCAGTCCTCTCCGCTCGAAAGATATGTCTTCAAATTCAGCGACGACCTTTCTGCAACTGCTTCCGTTGGAATTCAAGCAAGTCCTCAGGAGCGTGCAGTGCTGAAACATGATGAGAAAAACGCTGAGTATCTGTGTTTATAGATATATTTTTAAATAGCGAGGGAGCGATATTAAATGTAATCCAGAATCTACTCCTAGAATTATTTCTGGTGATAGGTTAGTTACTATCAAAAAGGATATGTTATGAGTTGCACCATCTATTGATAAGGGCAATTTAATTTTTCCAATGACAGCCTGTTTGCTATGATTGGCTGTAGTGATAAAAGTGTTAACTTTTTCTATAGGGGAATACAGATAAATAAGAGTTTTTTAAGAAAGCGGCGTCAATACAAGAGTTTGACGCACCAGTGTCATAAGACCTTGTAAATGTTTGTTATTGATAGTAAAAATTCATAAATGGGCGTAGATCTCGATTCCGGGCACATATCACCGGCGCAATACTGGCGGTATTCAAAAATAAGCGTACAAAGTCCAAGTGCTTCTTCCAAGCCACTGGGTCTGTGTAGTTCCTTTTAGTGAAACCACGCCGGTGCCATACTAGTTTTTTGAATTATTATTTTTTAAGATTTGAAGCGTCTTTAGTGTCTTGACACGAGCATTTCGCGTCAGAGTGTTTTTGCTTCCCACAGCGAAAACATACAATGGTTCTCACAGTCCTACAATCTTTGTAGAGATGACCATTGCGCTTGCATTTCAAACAAACCACTTCACTTAATTTGCTAGAAAAAGTATGCTTGGAAGGCATATCAGTAGATAATTTTTTACTAAAAGTTTAGAGAAGTCTTAAAATGGGGAGAGAGTTTGTCATTTGAGACGATGGTTGCTACATCGTTGGATTTGTACACATTAGCGGTCTTCTGTGCGTTATCCTTAACAAAGCTAGATTTGGTGAAGCCATCTACTTTGCGTTCACGGTAGCTAAACATTTCATTCTACCGTTTTGCTATGCTTCAAGAGATCTTGAAGAGAGTGTATAATTTCCTGATGTTATAAGAGGAATATATTCAGGTCGGGCGTTTTTTAAAACATGAGTCAAAAAGATAAGTGGGGGACCAGGGTGTACCTCAATTTTCTGAGCCAGATCGGACACTACAGTTACGTAGTCTGCCATGGACTCGTTAATCAACTGCTTACGCTCTTGGAGCTGTTTTAGGATGATATCTCTGTGATAAGGGGTGGAAAATCTAAAAAGTAGTGCCTCCTTAAGTTGGGGCCACGTCTCGAACGTGTTTTTCAAGGGCCAAAACCATGTTAGAGCGGAATACCAGACAAAAGGTCTGTAAAAGAATTTATAAGAGTGGAGTTTTGAATCCGTCTGCTGGAGATCAAAATGTCAAGATGATAAACAAAATCGTGGATACTCTGCGATCCATCGAATCTGATTTTTAAACTACTTAATCCTAAATAAATGTTTTTAGGAAGATCTTCGTCCTTCGACGTTTCTCTTTCAAAGTGTGTCTGCTTCACCAGCTTCGGTGGTGATGCATAAGAAGTTGAGGCAGTGTTTAAACTTTCAAAAGATTTAAGTGTCTGATTAAAAGGCATGAGCTTGCTCTCTGAGCTGTGACTCATCATCGGCAGGAGTAATTTTTCATTTTTTCCAAGCTTCCTTTATTTCAGCCATCGTTGTCTCAGGAGTGATTCTGATTTCCTCCATAATGCAACGAAAAAGTTTCGCCAAGCGAAAGAAAAATTTAAATAAAAAAGTAGAGTTTAGAAGTCAAAATAAGTTAAATAAAAGATGTTATAATATCAAACGTACAACCTGTATAATTTGCTGACGAAGTGTCGTCGGCCACGGTGTGCGTTCTCAGAGAATTTGTATAATAGCAGCTCCATATTCCATTTAGTTCCTCAATAGTTAAACTTTCCAATTCGTCGTCTGTAATTTAAAAAATATCTCAGTATCCATGCTTTACAAAAATGTCATAGTTTTGCCCACTGTGCGAAAAGGCATAAAGAATAAATAAAGGAAAAGTCAATCCTGTATTTATAAAGATGTATTAACTTTTAAAATAGTTAATAGTAAGAATTTTGCCTCATGGCATTAGATGATTGTACAACAATCTACACTCCACATGTAGGTAGGTAGAATTGGTAAAAGTTAATTTTACAAGTATCTGTAAAATTTACAGGTATCATAGAATGATTTTCCCACATAATCTTCAGTAAAAGGAAGTAACGTTCACAGCACAGCACAGAGTGTAAGATTCAATATAATATTGAAAAGAAAAAAATGTTGTTCAGAATACACGCATGTTTTCCAAACACAAGTTATTTCACAGAAAACTATTCTGCAAAATATTAGATAATTCAGCTTTTTTTCACTACTGAAATAGATTCACTTCCAGATGGTTCAATAATATAAAAAGATAAAACTTCTTTTTACTAAGAATTCAGCAAAAGAAAAAAACAAGATGAGAATCAAATTTCTCACAGCACAAGTGTATTGTATCAAGGTTGCCACAAGAGTGTTTTTTGATTCTACCCACGCCAGCTTTTTCCATCAAGTTTGTGACAAACTTAATTTAACAAAAAATTTCTACCTTCATGTTCAAATGCATACAGTAGATATTTTGTCCAAAGAAATAAATTTTTGAGAGATTGTGTTATTTTTTCTCAAAAAAAAAAAGGTAAAATAACCAAGATCATGCCAGCCTACAGCATATTTGTGACATGCAAAATAGCCACACAATGTGATGTCTTCTGCATCAGTATGTTAGCAGAACAAAAAAACATAAGTAGACATATAATGTCTGACTTAATTTTAGAGAATTTGTATTCTCATAGGAAAAGTAAATCACCAGTAGCTTTCTGTATCAGAAAGTTGATTAGAAAGAAAAGAAAAACTAAACAAAAATAGAACTTCAATAATGAGCGATTTCACCTGATTCTTTGTCAGATGTTCTCCTTCTTGGCTGCAGGTTGATGAAGTAGCGTTCAAACGTCATAGCAGCACGCCTACTCTAGTCCTTGCAATCTGGTTGCAGCATCAAGTTGCTCTGCCATGTCCTCCGTCTTGGCACGTTCAGAGGTTGGGGATTTTTGGGAAGGGAATGAGATAGAGGTTTTGACATAATATATAAATATAATAATAATATAAGTTTTATTTACATTCTTACCGTCTGTGGTGGGATGATTTCAAAGATTATAGAAGTTTATAGAGATAAATGGGCGCCAGTGAGTCAAATATTACATACAATAAGTAAAGTCAGGGTTAATTATTAAAGACAGGGTGTGAACTTGGCCCCGCGTTGAAGGTGACATTGTAACGTAGAGGGTGAGAGGCTTGCCTGATTGCTCCACAACCTCAGACGCTCACCTGCATAGCTCAATCAGTTAGCAAAAGACTCACGAAAATTTTATAAAAGTAAGCAAGGATTGAAATACCACAGAGTTCAGAATATAAATAAAACAAAGCTATAGAAATTCAATGTGTGTAATTAAAATATAAATATGTTTACAAGGTTAAGAAGATGTGTTAGGCACGGTAAGTATATAGGTTTATAATTTTGACAAGATATAACAAAGATATAATTGCAAATATAGGTTGAAAACTTAAGTAATGAAATCCATCCATCGAATCATTCATACTGGAATTTACAATTAAAAAGTTCTACGTCGAAGATTAAAGAAAAAAACAGGCTAGTGTTGAGATGAACGAAGTGATTTGGAGGTTAAGAATTTAATTTTATGTAGAGGTGAAATTTTGAAGAGAGGTGAAGAATCCATGTATCGTCATTGTGCAGTGTCCACATCAGGACCTGCACGAGGTGAAGCTTTGTTAATTAGTCCTTTGAGGCATCAAATTGTAAATATATCCTCACACGTGGTCCAGAATTTTCACGCGTGAGCGATGACGGATATGGGATAATATCTGCGTTCCGTGATGTACCGGTCAGCGTGTGACACTCGGTAACTAGCTGATAACTAGACACGGATCAGTGTCTAGGCCATTTTTAATTTATAATATTCTAATATTATGTCAGGAGTAAGGAAGTATATCAAGGGAGGGAATTAGACCTGAAAAGATTAAAGTGACTGGGCTGTAGTACGTAGTTTTGATTCGGGGATGGAAGTTAATATTAAAAAGCTATAACACTTACGATTACGTCTTCATTCCCCAGGATTTATGCCGGGTCGGCCTGAATAGAAAATAAATGCGGCCGTTCGCCATGACAATTATTTTTGCAAGAAGGAATCATAGACGAAAAAGCTCAGAACGAGATTTCACTTACCATAGAGCAGATTCTGTGGTAATGAAATAAGGTAGAATAACGGGGTCAAAAGTTAAATTGCTATTTTTTATCAGTTAAAGGGAAGTCAGGAATGTCATTCTTACGAGAGGCGGGAGAATAACATGACACTTACACCAATAAAGTAGATCGCCCAAAAAAATGCTTTAACAATATTCTCAATAGATGTCACTATAGAGAAAGAATATTAAAAATATTCAAAATCTATCGAAAATACAACTCGCAATTGGATTATTCTGTATATCTTAGATATATACAAGTTTAAAAAAAAAAAAAATTGTCATACATGGTTGTCAGATGACAGGCGAAATGGGGAATGGTGTAATTACGTCACGTGGCCACTTAACCCAGCCAATGACAGGTCATAAGCCCTGTATATTTAGGTCAATTTATTTTGTATCACCCTGTCCCCTCTTCGTATCACTGGCTTAGAAATGCATGCGGATATGTTCACATAAGTGTACATACATGTATCTAATATCACATACATTCGATGCACTTGTAAGTATGTAGGTATATAACAATATATGAGAACTTTAACCTACAGGTATTCCAAATTCTGTTCACTAGGTACGTGATGTAAAAGTAGTAGGTAAATGTAAACGTTACATAGGTACCGCTGGTTGTAATTTTTAATATAAATATTTTAGAGGTTTCATTTAATCTACGATACATTATTTGTAAAATATAATATTAAATGTCTCGAGCTTCAACCTATTCTCAAAAATGCAACGGATGTTTGTTTGTTCATTTTTATTTAGCTATAAAAAAAAATTCTCACAGATAATATAATACTTTTTTTTGACCAAGAACAGAGTGGCATGGCGCTTTATATCTCTGCCTACCCCTTTGGTGAATAGCTAGTTAATTTCTTTAAAAAATATGAAAAAACTGTTTGATATAAAAATAAAAATAAAAAAAAATATTGAAGCTACCAAAACAATGTACTAGAGTGACTGTACTACTCGTTAAGATTGAAGAAGTTGACAGAAATTATATAATATAATAAAGTATACCTAATATATATAACGACACTGTCGACGCTGACTTTTTAAATTAAATAAATAAAGAATAAAAAATATTTTTTTACAAATGTAAGCATATACTACAAGTATTTTGATTTCTACAAAATGCCTCATGAAAATATAAGATATTAAATCAAAAATGCTTTTGTTGTATAGTAAAAAAAACATTAAAAAACACATATTTAAAAATATATTTTTCAGATACAAAATTCATTAAATGCTGCTATAAACGTACGCAAGAAAATAAACATACCACGAAAAAATGATTAAGTAGGTACAAAATGCATAATAATCTGCAAACTCGCTAATTCTCATATTTTCGGGTCATAAAATTTCCATAATATTTTTTATTATTTCCTTTATGGACGAATTAAAGTTGAAGTACGCCAATGATAGGTCGTTTCAAGTGGCACCATAAAACGTGAAACGTAGTTTGACAGGAGAACGTAAACGTTTTTTATTAGATTTTGACATACATAAGCGAACAGTGTAGAAAGCTACCTATGTACGAGTATATTATATTTTCAGTGGCGAGGGGGGTCTATTAAGTGTTCACAGTGTTTTTAATAAAAATATTTCAGTATTTTTTCAGTGTGATCGTGGGCGTGTTTGGTGACATAAAATATCATGAGTCTCTTTTATATTTTCATCAAAGAATCGAAATCTGAGAGTTAAAATGTTTTCTCTAAATAAACCAAAAATTTCCTAACTAACTAACCATCACGCCATTTCGCTGAAGGGGTAGGCAGAGAGAATAGAACGCCACACCACTCTGTCCTGGCATACTTCTCTTGCTTCCTCCACATTCATACATCTTCTCATGCACGCATATTCGTCAATTATTCCGACACATGCCCACTTTCAAGCACTTGTTTTACTTGATCATGCCATGTCTTTCTCGGTCTTCTTCGACTTCTACATCCAGGCACAGTCGCATCATATATATTTTTAGCCCTCCTTTCATCATCCATTCGCTCTACATGACCGAACCAACGTAAAAGGCCTTTCTTAATTCGATAATGCTTATCTCAGCCTTGTAATAATTACATTAATAATAATCAGCTCACTTCAATAATGCCACTTTCATGAAAAATCAACTCAAAGACGATTAACAATTGTAACACACAACATTTTGGGCGTGTTCAAATACTTGTACACAGGTCATAAGCCCTGTAAACGCTCGAATATCCATATTTCTAAATTTGAAAAAATTCTACCTCATCTCTGTAGGGATATAAAATGAAATACTTTTAAAACAATTTATTTTAAATCATGTTTACCAAGATCTCGTTACACGTGAAGCAAAATTTAAAAAATTGGCAGAACACTGATTGTAGTGCCCGCTGTATACGGGACAGTTTCTTGTTCAGAAAACTACACAGTTTCTTGTTCAAAAAACTGTGCAGTCTGTCAAACTTCTGTCAAAAAACACGCTAAATATGTGTATTTTTGAAACGCGATTTCACCCAGTTATTATCGTTACAATTTTGCTCTCAGGAAATTGTATATTTAGCTAATAATGTAAATATGTTATTGGTTTTTTACGTATTTAAAAGCATACAATAAACCAATGTCTACTTAAACGTTTACATAAAAAACATTAACTGTCATGTCAGCTTAAATCTGACATAAGCACGTAGTTTTTTTTAAACAGTTTTCGTTGTATACGGGACCGTTTTCAGACTGCACAGAAAACTGTGAAGTAAACTGTCCCATATATAGCGGGCTTAAGGAATTGGTGAATGAAATCGCCAAGCCCGATCCTTTTGCGAATGTTCTGAATGTTTTGTAAACGGCACGGTACGTAGTATAAATAGCTAAATGCCCCTTATCAAGACAGGAAATGATTCAATAACTATTATTTCAAAAATTTTATATTATTTTTTTGTTATTATTATATTTATTTAGTATATACATTTTTTTACATAGACTAATATATTTTACATAACACTTAATTTATAGTTTTCCTAACAATTATTATCCTATCATTATTATTAATTCAATTCAGCCATGATATAATATCTACACTAATATTTCTCACATATATATTTTTTACACTTAGCCTTAAATAACTTTAAATTTTATTAATTTTTTTAATAATCGTCTGGCATCTCCTCAAATATATTAGATATTAGATTATATATAAGATTATAAGACTATTTATTAGTTCACACACTTTAGTTAAACGTTATTTTAGTCCCGGATCGAGTTATTTTTTCTATATATGACTTATATTTATACCGCAGTATATTTTCAACCTACATAATTATGAACAAATTTTGCATGTTATTTTTCTTCTTGTTATCCATCTGCCACGACCACGTACACGGGCGGCGAGCGAAAACAGCGGAGCGGCGTTCAATCCAATGTATTAACACATTGATTTTGGATGTATGAATCCATTGGATTGTGCGCCGCTCCGTTGGCGCTGCTATCGCTCGCCGCCCGTGTACTGTAATAAAATGATCATACCCTTAACTGCTTAAAATTATAATACCAACCATGAGCTTTGGAACTACAAGCATGTAAGCGTAAAAGCCACAAATCGCATGAAGTGGATTCCAAAAGTCAGAGTAATCACGTCATGTTCTAGGTAGCTAATGTGGTCATGTTATGAGTTTTTGGTTAAGGTTCCTCCAAAACATCAAAGCTCTTACAATAATATGTAGCAATATGCTAGTATTGTGGGATATTTAAATTTAAAAATAATGCACCCCATCATAATGCTAAAGAAATAAAGTTTATTTTGAAGGCTGCACCTAACACCAGCTTTCAAAATTTTGTTGTTAAAATATTGAAAGCTTCAGAAAATGATCACTTGTTTGTTTGTTTGTTTGTCCTTTTTTATTTAGCGATACAAATAAAAAAAATCTTACAGCTAATATATTACATAAATATTTATTATAATATTAGTATTTTACTTAAGCGTAAGACTGATCATCTTGCCTTCATGTAATAAAGTTATCAAGATACACTGCACTTGGTGTACCAATGCAGTGCCCTATGCACCATTGGGTGCGGATAAGGGAAAGTAGTATTTTACTTAGCTTGCTTTTGAATTCATTTAATCCGTTTATTTATTTGACGGTCTCCGGTAGTTCATTATACTTTTTGAATCCTTTGTACATTATGCTGTTCTGAGTACATGTCTTAGATCTATTGATTGTCTTTAAATTATTTTTAATTCGGGTGTTATTCTCATGGGTGTTGTACTTGGGTAAAATACTTCAAACTATTTTATACGATAATACGGTGAGCAATTAAAAAAAATACTTGTAAGGAAAAAACTGGAAGCCCTCCTTTATGGCATTTAATAAAAATATTTGGATAACTGAAGGTGGCAGCAAAATATAAATTACTTGGAATTATTATAATAGCCGCATCTAATTCCAGGGAATAAGCGTGTCAGTTTTAAGTCTTAATTATCTCAATTTTCCGTATTCAAAAACTACCAATTTAACTCCGTGTTGTCAAAAAACCAAACACGTTTTTTTTAAAACTAGGTTTGTCCCTTAACAGGCATAATATTTTCTGATCTGACAGATTCTATTAAAATTTATATTTAATTAAAATAAGGTCGATGACCTGTGGTATTTAAGAAAATTTAAAAAGTTAAAGCTACCTCGGGATTGAAACACGATGTAAAGCTTAAAAGACCTCATTAGGGTAGAAATGTCAGCCACAAAGTCTAATAATACAGGATGGTATTACGCGATATCGTTATATAGGTATCCACCCACGCCACACCCTGTAAATGACCGCGTGGGAAAAACAAAACAACACTAACCAAATTTATTTTTAGAGTGATCTATACTCTATACACCGCAGGCTTGACGTAAAATATAATTTAAGGTGACAGAGACACCCACGCAAAGAAATCAGTACTGTTGCTACGAAAAACGATTTACCTTTTTAAATACTATAATATTTAGAAAAATCCATTTAAATACAACTTGGACACAAATTAATCTGATATATCAGGCGTTTCCTAGTAGGTGATATAATTCGGTAAGAATCTCACTTGCCACCATAAAGGTTTCTGCTAAAATGCTTAGCAATTTTCTCAATGGATGACAGAGAGTGTTCACACGTGAAGCGTCGCGCCATTTTATTGTATATTGGCAGATATGGATATCAAATACTAGCTGAAAGGGGGAATGTTGTAATACATCAAGTGGCCACTTAACCAAGCCAATGACAGGTCATAAGCCCTGTAAACGCCTAGATATCCATATTCCCTTCGAAATTTCTCGTCTCTGTTGAAATGTCAAATTGTAATTATTGTGAAATCCAGTTTTTGTCTACAAGTATATGGACACACTCAAAATGTTGTTTAATCTGATATTTTTTATTTTGATTTTACATTGATTCATTTAATATGAATTAAAATTATTTATTCATATTTGATATTAATTGATAAGGTTTTTGCAAGGGAAATTTGCCGACCGATATTAATAAATATTTTTCTTCTACCACGTTCGCTCCTATGTGGAGCATGCGGTCATCCCTAGATCCCTCTAGCAGACCCTATCGCCAGTCAGCTCTCTCACCTCCTCGTCAGGCCATCCACCAGCTCCGCAGAGTACATTCAGTATATTATGGTAATTGACGGTCTACCAGGACGGCGGGATCCTGCAGGCGTAAAGAAGAGGCAGTTTGGGTTCAGGCTCTCCCGAGGCATCCGGAGTACAACCCCCAGTCAGGTCCGCCGCCGCGACTTAACGACTCCAGTTATTGGATTATATTATAATAAACTTAGCTTTAATGAACATATAGATAACTTAATAAATAAATCTCCAAAACTTCTAGGTTTCATTAACAGAATATCAATAGATTTTTCTAATCCTCTTACACTAAAAACTCTTTACTGCTCACTTCTTCGCCCTCTCTTGGAGTATGCTTCTGTAATTTGGTCTCCTTCCTATGTAGGCCGTATCAACCATATTGAATCGGTGCAACACCGCCTACTCAGATAAGTAGCATGGATGATCGGTCTGGGGAGAGACGATTACACCTATGAAGATATGGAGTCAATGTTGAGAATCTCTAGTCTTCAAAAGCGTAGATCTAACATTGATTCCATTTTCATATTTAAATTGCTTAAAGGCATGATAGATGCACCATCTTTACTGACTCAAGTGACTTTCCGTATATTCCAGTCCGTAGGTTGAGAAATAATGACGTGCTGTTCCTTAGTCACCACAAAACTAACTATGATTTTCATGCCCCATTGTCTCGATTGTGTCGTATTGTAAACTCAAGACGGGATCTGGACTTCTTAGGTGTAAGTCTATCAAGATTTAAACATTCACTGAAGTAGACCCAATCCTGTCTTGAGTGTGTCCACATTTAATCTAACTGTCTAAGCTCACCATTTTAATGTTCTGTCACTTATTTTTACTACTAAAGGGATAACACTTTTATGCTTAAGTATGTATTTAAAATGTTAATAAATACATGAAAATATTGTCTCTTTACGATTAGTCTGTTAATACGGTTCATATTATTTTGGTTTAATCCGAAATTAATATCACAAAATCCCTACCGTACTTTTCGGTTATGTAAATTAGAGTATCCGAAAAGTAAATGATTCGGGAAATAATTTAAGGTCCCAGGAGATGACTAAGTCGTGTTATTGTTAGAAACAAAGTTGCCGGCTCGATAAAGTTTTTCAATAACTTCCGGTTGATTCGGTTACTAGAACAAAGTTTATCAAGCGAAAGTAAGATAAGCGGCTTCATTTTGGATATTTAAGTGAGGCGGCAAGCGGAGTACAACCACTTAGTGTGGTTTAAAGCGTTTAGTCTTAACATTTAACTTCAATAACTGTTTGATTAACACAACTATTTACAAGAATTTGTTAAAGATTGTTGAAAAAGTTAGATCCGGCTCGAAGAACCATATACTCATGTACAATTACACAACAAGAGTAGAAGGGCGAGTTTATTGCTTTTAAGCAATGTCTTCCAACCATCCCTTATTATTTGTTGAAGGGTTGCTGAAAAAATCCGGCTAAAAATTCGTATTGGGCTGGTAGTACTTAAAAAAAGTGTTTGAAAAAAAGTAACATTAAAATACTTTTTTGTTTCTTGGAAATAAATTGCAACAAAAGCTATTTTTTTTATCTGTCATATCAAACCGTGCCTTTATTTATAATATGAACTTATTAATTACATCACGCCATTTCCTTGAAGGAGTAGGCAGAGAGGACATAATGCCACACCACTGTCCTGGCACACTTTCCTGCTTCCTTCACATTCATACATCTTCTTATGCACACACGTCGATAAGATTTTTCACACGACCACATTCAAGTACCTTCTTGTAATATTTGATCAAGCCATGTCTTTCTTGGCCTTCCTAGACTTCTAAACACAAGCACACTTGCATCGTAGATTGTCCTAGCCGTTCTTTCACCATTGATTCATTAAGACCTGATCCTGTTTTGAGTGTGTCCACATTTTATTTTTATTGTCCTAGTTTTACCGATTTATAATGTTCTGTCACTTTATTTTCTGCTTTTTTGTTTTATTATGCCCATAAGTTACAAGTTGCACAGAGAAGCATGAAGAGAATTACGCTTGCAATAACATTAAGAGACCGAAAAAGGAACGATTGGATCCGACGCCAGACAAAGGTCTGCGACGTGGTGCAGCAAATTGCTAGGTTGAAGTGGAAATGGGCCGGTCACATAGCCAGAATGACGGACGACAGATGGACGAAACGCGTTCTGGTGTGGAGACCGAGGAACCAGAGGCCTCAAGGACGTCCACCGATGAGATGGGTGGACGACATCAGGAAGTCTGCTGGAAGACAGTGGATGGGGACGGCGCAGGATCGGTAGGAGTGGAGACGGCAGGGGGAGGCATTTGTCCAGCAGTGGACCTCAACGGGCTGAGATGATGATGATGATGCTTATTTTTGTGTTTTAAAATGGTCGGTCCGTCTAATAATATAATTAAATAATATAAAATAAATAACCTACAACAATTTTTTTGTCTTTCATCAACTTGACACCTTTCACTTATCCAGACAACCCGAATATCATGTAATTGAAGATAACAAGTAAAAAAGCATCGGGTCTTCAAGGGTTAGCTCCAGAAGGCACAATAATTTCCTCAGAACAGCTGTCACTTGCCTAAACCCTTTCACGCCGCGTGGCTAATAAGTGACGCGTTGGAATCCTGGATTCTAAATAAGGACAGGATTTAAATCCTCGTAGATGAGGCTTGAAATCCTGCTGAGACACATGCCACCAAATAATATCCTGTAAATGCCAGGATTATGTCATTACACGATACACGAATTAGATAATGTTACAGATTTAGACTTGGATGTGTAACCAATAAAATGATTTATTATTAAAGTTATTGATGATAAAGAGTAACAAAAAAGCTCTTTGAGGAAGATGCATGAATATTAAGAAAAATTGAAAGAGTCTAACATAAATTTTTGCGCTTTATTAATTTTAAATTGAATATTCCTATTGTAAACATAAATTATAACTTTTTGAATATACAAACATTGGAAAATAGAAGAATATTAAATGATTTGCTCTTTCTGTTTAAAGTTTTAAAATATATGTTGATTGATTGTTGTCAACTAACAAATGTAATTAGTATACGAATGCCTGGTCGAGTTACCCGTAGTAATGCACTATTTTACTGCAGCCAATCATCGACAAATTACGGTGCAAACTCATCTATACGACGCCGACGTATGCACGCACTGGCAAACAAGTATGCTAATAATATTGATGTTTTCTACACGAATCTACTTTATTTTAGGGAGCAGTGTCTGGATGCCATCTCTGGTGGTAATGAATAGTAACCTACTGTGTAACATTTTAAAATGTTTATGTAAAAGCCCTATGGGCGTTAAAACAATAAAATAAATAAATAAATATGGAGGAAGCAGAGAAACTGTTCCAGGATGGAGTGGAGTGGTGTTTTTCATTACACATATGTCTATTCTTTAGGGGAAATAGGGTTAGATATTTAGTAATAATATGAATATCCAATCTAAGTATTTTAGGTACGCATTTTCAACCAAATACAGTACTCAAATTTGCTAATATTTACTGAAAACGAGAGCGTTTCATCCTTTTCCATACTATAAAAGCCTTCTAATTAAACCACTTATAGAATTGTAAGGTACCTAATCTTGGATCAGTCAAGTCGGAAATTGAATTATGTTTACTCATCCCATAAAAATGCCTTTTAAACTGTGTCTGGTTTTTCAATCAATACTGACTGTAAAAGAAATATAATATTCAAGAAAGAAGGATTCGTTTTCCAATTATGCACAAAAAAAGGAGTGCTTCTTAAGACAACATTATACAGTACAGAAAACTGTACAGTTTCTTGTGCAGTTTGCAAACTGTCCCGTATTAAACGAAAACTGTATGGAATATTGAATGGCCGACGCGACGGTTGGCTGACTTGACAGTTAATGTTATTTTATGTAAACATTTAAGTAGATATTGGTTTATTGTATGTTTTAAAAACGTAGAAACAAATAACATATTTACATAATTTGCTATGTTAACAATTTCCTGTGTGCAAACATACAATAATAACTTACGATTGCGCTCAAAAAATACACATTTTAAGCATGTCTTAAGACAGACTGTTAGTTTTCTAAACAATAAATTGTACAGTTTTTCTATCGCTTGTAATTTTTTACCTTTAAGACATAAAGAATAAACGCGTTTGCAAAAATAAAGGAATTTTTGTTTTCTTTGTTCGTTTAAATACTCATTTTTTGTCATAGTCAACCGTAGAGATATATCAGCATAGCCGATTTATTGAGACTGGACACTTTTTCGCTTTTGAACCTAAAATATTACACAAACCAAAAAACTACAGCACACGCCTCATTAAAGAGGCGATCGAAATACACAAACATCCAAACAAACATTAAACAGATATGACGGACTTAAACTCAAACACACATGGTTTCCAGTATTACACGCAAACACCAAAATACCTACTGCCGACTGCGACACGGTACAAATTCCAAATACATAAACACACCACAATTTACATCACACACACTTCACCCTGAAGATGGCGCCTGCAACGGTAGCCGAAACGTCGGAGAGGAGAGAAAACATAACACGGATAATCCCAAAAAACAACACAAAGAGAAATGTAGAGATTTTATTAACTATTCAAAAAAAAAAAAACAATTTTCGCACATTTTTCAAGATGAAAACGTGGATTTTTATTAGAACGCAATACCTAAGTCACATATTATAACAAATTCGTTTTTACTCTAGCTTTTGTCACCACAGGGCAAAACCTACAGACTTTGTTGTTCTGAAAAAAATCCTGTTATTTTAAGTTCGTTTTGGTTTGATTGCAATTGAAAAACGATGAAAGCTCTTTGCGATTTAAAGATAAAATTAAATAACGACTTTATGAATGAAAAATAAATTATTCTTTCCGGAAAGGTTTCATTTCTCGGAACTCTTATTTTTGAAACAACAAATGTTATTCATAGAAATTATTGAAGTATATTTTTCAACCAAAGTAAATATTTAATCATCAGGTAAAAGGAGTTTCTCCAAAAAAAAAAACACATTGCATTTAATTTAATTTGGCGGCCTCCGTGGCGTTAGAACATAATAGCATTAAATTATTAAATCAGACCTTAGTTGTAAAGCGCCCTTGAGATGATATTTCATAAAAACGGCGCTACATAAATTGACTTAATTTATTATTATTATTAAATAAATCAATTAATCATAAGTCTTAATTTTCGCATTAAAAATTTTCATTCCTCTGAATCTGATTTATAATGTTTAAAATAAACTGTTTTATATAAGCTGGAATAACCTGCGTATTGCATTTTTATTATAGTTAAAAGCATTTCTTGTGGCATGACTCTGTGAACGATGATTTTGTAATAAAATTGTCAACTTACGCATGCATTCTAGTACAAGTTTACGGACAGATTGTCAGCAGCACTGACGTCCAAAACTTCACGTCGGAAACCTGATGCCAAGTAAAACAGACAAACATTGTCAAGGCTGTCCGGAGACATTTGTGGAATAATAACCTTTGCTTGACGACAGTCGACACAAATCCTGTGTCTATCTGCTGTGTTCTTAACAAAATCAACCCATCGCTCATCAAGAATTCTCCAAAAGTTCACTCTAATGTGTGTACATATTAATAAATAATAAACGTTCACAGTAAAACAGCCCGGAAGACAAATATAAAAATAATTATAGACACTTTCAGTTGACAAGGATTCTTGAAACTTTCTTAACATAATTATTCCTTACAAGGCTTTCACATTGAATAGACAATAACAATTTGCATATTTTTATTGGAAAGCGTATTACATTAGATGCGTAGTAGATTTTCATGAAAGTTTCATGCCGAGATACGGTTTCTTTCAACGTAGAAGGATGTTATTTTTCATAAATCGGAGTATGTCGATGGGGGTGATCAAGATTGATGGCGAAATCTTTCAGAATAATTCAGTATGCTATACAGCTTTAAAGGCTTCCCTTAAATTGCCAAGAAACAATACGCGTCCCATTAGTATATCGCATAACAAATCACGAATTTTAGGAAATTTCAGAAACTTTATGAAAACACGCACAATCTCAAAATATACTTTTGACGCGTCATATTATCCATAATTACGCCTTCACAAATATTATATTTTATTACACGCTCTTATTTAAGGTGCTGAGTGAATTATTTTGCAAAATACGTTAGCAGTTTATGCTAGAACTACGGGACACGAACATTACTTACATAGCTAGTAGTTTGTGAAATGTATGCACTAACATATTATGTGGGGAACATGGTATATGGAAAATATTGTTCTCCCCGCGAAAATAAATACAATTAATTAGATTTCAGATAGCTAAATAATATTTCTTATGAGTTGAGTTCTTACACGTTGAGTTCTTGGACACAGTATTCTAAAATTTATAATTATTAAAAAAATTAAAGAAATCACAACACTGTTTAGTGCAGTAAAATTAAATACCTAATTGCTTGTGTATTTAAAAAAAGGAAGAAAGAATATTTACGAAATAAGTTTTGAGAATATGTGTCCGAAAAGGATTCTAGCATTAGATGGTTTGACTTCATAACCAACGCTGAAGTTAGGGAACGGACGCAGCAACCTCCAATAACTGGAGTCGTGAAGATGCGGCGATGGACCTGGCTTGAGCATGTACTCCGGATGCCTCGGGAGAGCCTGAACCCGAGCTGCCTCTTCTTTACGCCTGCAGGATCCCGCCGTCCTGGCAGACCGTCGATGACCATCCTACGGATGTATTCGGCGGAGCTGATGGATGCGGGCCTGACGTGGGAGGAGGCGAGAGAGCTGGCTGATGACAGGGTCTTCTGGAGAGATCTAGTGATGTCCACATGCTCCAAATAGGAGCGAACGTGGCGAAAGAAGAAGAAGAAGAAGAAGAAGAGATATTTACAAATTATTTACAAATCTATTTCCAAAATTTGATTAAATAGAAAGTAGTTTTATTTTATAATTGAACACGTTTTTTACCGGTTTCTGAGTCACATAACTTTATTACAAAATTCTTTTAGCCATGTTTTCATATTTTTCCATACGGACGCACCTTTTTTATTTACCCTTGTTAGTAAAACTAGGTAAGAGGGTGAACGCAATATTCTTAAAAGTTGAATTCATTTGTGACTCTCTGTTACGTTCTCAAATACAATAAAAATAAAACAATGTAAAAAGGTACGTACTATAGCCAAAAGTTCAGATAAAAGTTTCATCTGCTTAAAGAATTGGAACTTTGCCTTGCAAATCGTCCGCTTTAAGCGCTATCCCACCGTGTGTAGGGTATTTGAATTACAATTTATAAATAATTTATGAATAATTCATTTTTTTATTGTTAGCGAGGCCAACCCGAAGAGAAAGGGTTTGTTTTTACCCCCGCGGGGAAAACCAATTGAATATCGGGACACCCCATTTATCTTATGTATTTTATAGAATAGATTTCTTTTATTTCAGACCACGCCGTGAACGTAGGTAAATAATATATTGCCTTTGGTGTCAAAAACATTACTTAAATTTTAATCTACTTTATTTTACGACCGGTGCGGAAAATAAAAATAAAATATTCTGAATATATGGAAAGAAATATCTGGTTTGGTTTTATAAAGATCGACATTCTGTGACTTTTTGAAATGTATCTAAATTGAATCGTTTTTGCTTCAGATAATATGAGAAGTAAAACTGCGGTAAAAAGAAGCCTTTGCCAAAAAGCTTATTAAGCTTATTAAAATTAAATTAAAAATATATACTATAAATTGAAAATATATAGTACTGTCTATTTTTTTACATAATGAAGGCTTTGAAAAATAATGTCCCATTAATTAATAATCAAGTAACTTCAATATAGTCCATTATTCGATATTTCATTGTAATGGTCACCGTATCCTCCAAAAGCGAATGAGTGATGAAAGAACGGCTAAAATGATTTACGATGCGAGTATGTCTGGTTGTAGAAGTTGAGGAAGGCCGAGAAAGACATGGCATGACCAAGTACGACAAGTATTTGAAAGTGGACATATGAAAAGTCGGAATAAAAACGGCGTATGTGCATGAGGAGATGTATGAAATTTCCCTACGGGGAAATGGCATGATAGTTAGTTAGTTAGTTAGTTATTTTAGACCTAGAGATATTTCTCAGTAAACAGTAGTAGTTAAATTGTCACATTCCTTTAAGTTACCGAATCCAACATTTCGTCTATGATATAATACATATGCCATTTGGACATTAGAAGATGATGTTTTTTTTGGAATAGCCACCTTTTGATCACTGCTCAACAATATGCCTAGACATTTTGCGTGAATATTAAATGTCAGATACTTATCAAATATTCTATCTTTTCTATCTGACAGGTGTTCGATCTCTAAATTATTTCAAATTTGATTCTGGAATGTATTTTGATGTTATTTAAATATAAAAAAAGGAACAAACGTCAGAGTATGAAGAATGATCCGCGGATCCTTTTTAAAAATATATTTTTTTATTCATCATCATACCATATCCGCTCCCTATGTGGAGCATATGGAATCCACAAACTGCCTCCAGGCTAAGCGATCGGCCGCCAGCTCCGTGCACCTTCCCAAGTTAAGTCCACGTCCCGCAGCTCTGACGCAAACTGCCGACAAATTGTCAACAGTGGACGACCAGGACGCCGAGAACCTGATGCCTTGTAAAATAGGCAAGCATGGTTAAGGCTCTCGGGAGGCATACGTAGTATATGGCCTAGCCAGCCGAAACGCTTTCGCCGGATGACAGTAGATACCAAGGGTTGCTGTGTCTGCTATCTTGGGCCCTGGTAAGGTGCCACGATTCGCAGCCATAGAGGAGAACAGGTGTGATGCAGGAGTTATAAAGGCGGCATATTGTTTTAACCGAGTAAACATCCGATCTCCAGACAGCTTTCATACTGTTGAATGCGGCGCCCGCTACTCCAAGCCGCACTCCCAGTTTTCTGCCGTTTTCTGTCATGTACGCTCCCAGGTATTTGAAGCTCTCGACCCTTTCGATGACTTGTCCCGAAAAAGCCAGGGGGATCTGGGCATCTTGACACGAGCTGTTACACATGATTTGGGTTTTACCAGTGTTGATTTTTAAACCCATGCACTTGGAGTGCCAATTAAGCCTATCAACAATAATTTGAAGGCCCCTGACTGATTCGTCAATAAAGACGGCGCGGCGTCATCAGCGTACTCCAGGTCTCAGAGCTTTTTTTTTTCACAGATAATTATTTCGATCTACGGTATTTATACATATCAACCAATTTTAATAGTCCATTGGGTATTGCATTGCCAAACCAAGTGGAGTGAATTTTGATAATTGGGTTCTTTCCAATTTTTAAATTTTTGATTTAAAAAAAGTGATTGAAAAATAACAATATCAAGGAAATTTTTTAAAATTTTTACGATGTCATATGAATTTTCTAGCGCGGTTTGAAATAGCACTTTTTCAAATCGCTCGCAAAATCCTCCATTTGGCGCGCATGCGGTGTGACGTCACAGCAATATAGGCGCTCACTACGGAATGAATTTCACGCCTTTCACGGTGGACGGGAATGACGTCATTAGCCAATAACGGGCGTTAAAAATCATTCGTATTTTCGTGTTTTAAAAACATAAATTTATAAATGAAAACAACAATTTTGATCATTGTGTTTTGGTATTGTAATCGTTGGTATTGTAAAAATATACTTTAAATATTTATAATTTTTTCAAGGATATTCATGCTATCGGGAAGAACCCTATTTGTTACGTGAAGATGATTAGTCTTATGCTTATGTTTACTATTATGAGATATTGTTATAGGAATAATCACATCAAAATTGTTTGCATGTATTAACAAGTTTATCATATTATTTCAAATTGAATTTTCCGTGAAGCGTTTTCAATAAGTTTGGTTTTTTCAAAAACTCTGTATTGATAGCTGCCAGATTGCTTTCGATAAAAGCTCAACTTGAATCCTGTCAGACCTTTGAAACAAACAAGCTTATTGATTCTGGATATCAATCATGCATCACCCACAGAAATCCACATGCAGGGCTTTTGCTGAAAACTTACAAAAGCTTTGAAATCCAGGCAGCGTACTACTACACTCGGAAGCTCTTCGACGCTTTGGTGAATGTATTTATAAATCATTTTCAATATTGTTTTCTCTACTTCAAAACATTTCATTTGTGATACCTCGGACTGGCGCTGAAGCGTAAGACTGATCATCTTGCCTTCATGTACCAAATGATCAAGATTCGCTGCACTTGTTGTACCAATGCAATGCCCGATGCACCATTGGGGTGCGGGCAAAGGAGAGTAGAAGTAGTGTTATCTCCTTTAATATCAATTTTGTAGAAATGTCTCCTTTAATACGAATTTTGTAGAAATGTCTCCTTTAATATTAATTATGTAGAAATGTCTCCTTTAATACGAATTTCGTAGAAATGTCTCCTTTAATATTAATTTTGTAGAAATGTCTCCTATTATATCAATTTTGTAGAAATGTCTCCTTTAATATTAATTGTGTAGAAATGTCTCCTTTAATACGAATTTTGTAGAAATGTCTCTTTTAATATTTATTTTGTAGAAATGTCTTCTTTAATATTAATTTTGTAGAAGTGTCTCGTTTAATATTAATTTTGTAGAAATGTCTCCTTTAATATTAATTTTGTAGAAATGTCTCCTTTAATACGAATTTTGTAGAAATGTCTCCTTTAATATTAATTTTGTAGAAATGTCTCCTATTATATCAATTTTGTAGAAATGTCTCCTTTATAATATTAAATTTAATAAATTGTGTAGAAATGTCTCCTTTAATACGAATTTTTTAGAAATGTCTTTTTTAATATTAATTTTGTAGAAATGTCTCCTATTATATCAATTTTGTAGAAATGTCTCCTTTAATACGAATTTTGTAGAAATGTCTCCTTTAATATGAATTTTGTAGAAATGTCTCCTTTAATATTAATTGTGTAGAAATGTCTCCTTTAATACGAATTTTGTAGAAATGTCTCCTTTTAATATTAATTTTGTAGAAATGTCTCCTTTAATATGAATTTTGTAGAAATGTCTCCTTTTTATATCAAATTTGTAGAAATCTCTCCTTTAATATTAAAATTTGTAGAAATGTCTCCTTTAATATGAATTTTGTAGAAATGTCTCCTTTAATATTAATTTTGTAGAAATGTCTCCTTTAATATTAATTTTGTAGAAATGTCTCCTTTAATATTAATTTTGTAGAAGTGTCTCCTTTAATATTAATTTTGTAGAAATGTCTCCTTTAATATTAATTTTGTAGAAATGTCTCCTTTAATATTAATTTTGTAGAAATGTCTCCTTTAATATTAATTTTGCAGAAATGTCTCCTTTAATATTTTGTAGAAATGTCTCCTTTAACAATAATTTTGTAGAAGTGTCTCCTTTAATATTAATTTTGTAAAAACATAAAAATAATGCTAGCCCATTTTACAAGGCATCAAGTTCTCGGCGTCCTGGACGACCACTGTTTATGATTAGTTGGCAGTTTACGTGAAAACTACGGAACGTTGACCTGACGTGCTCATTAAGAACGGATATTGCATGATGACGATGAAGTATTGCAAAAGAGTTATAGTAATAAATTAAACATTTTGTTATGGTTATTGTTTTCAGCCAGAACAAAGAAAAACATGATATGTACACATATTATATTAAACTTTCTACAGGCGTATTAAACTTCCTTAAACCCAATGTATCCTCAGAAGATAAAACTTTTCCAATAAATTATACGTTTATAATATCAGGTATAAATGTTTGTATCCATCTTGTACTGCCTGTATAAAAAAATTCTCCTTAAAACAAAGAGAAATATTTTCATCAAAAAGTTAGGTAATCTTGTTTGGAGATAATGTCTATTGTACCGGGTGCAGATAAACACACATACTCACAAAATTCGATTTTATAAGTTATTCATAAAATATTCCATAAAATCTAAGAAAAAATTCATGACCTAATAATATCATTGTATATATTCCCAATATAAATCAACAAATGAAATGTTGATGAAAAAACTGAGAATTAATATTATTCCATGCGCCTACATTTTTTTAACAACGATTATATCCAAATTTTTACTGTAACCAGGAAAGGTATTTGTAGGTTGTTTTTTCGTTAATAAGTTTATTTAATTTCGTACATATGGAAACAAAAAAAAAGATTTTCTAGTTTTTTAATGGCTAAAAGTTTTTTGTTATTATTGATATGACCAACAGAGACAGAGAAACTCTGGAACAAATGTGGGTTTTCTAGGCGTTTACATGGCTGGGTTTGTCTACAAGTATTTTGTATACGTTTAAAATTTTGTTAAATAACAGTTTTTTTGCGTTAAATCCTTAAATGAATAAATCTTGGTCTAGGGTAAGATTAGAAAATCGTGAATTATTGTTAATATTTTATGCACATTTTTACATAATATGTACATATAAATATGTATATAATATATATATTTTATATATTATTAGTCATTATTTCATTTTGATATTTAAAAATAGAAAAACACTCTTTCGGTGTTTTTTTTTTATGGTTGAAAATTGATACCATAATTTAAGATGAGTAATTTGTAAAAAATTAAAAAGGCTTAGATGCCGAAAATTTTCTGCTAATGCTAAAAAATTCGGTGCAATCCGTTTGTAAATCGGATAATTAATAACCGAGATATAACGCTTTAAATTTTGGATTTTATTTTCACCGTTGATCGATGACGTCACTGATAGTATTTCATACAAAATCTTTACATAACTTAAATTTTAAATGATTGTATCTAACTAACTAACTAACTAACCATCACGCCATTTCCAGGCAGAGAGGATAGAACGCCATACTACTCTGTCCTGACAGACTTCCTTTGCTTCCTCTACATTCATACATCTTCTCATGCACAGACGCCGATTATTCCGACTTTTCACATGACCACTTTCAAGTACTTGACGTACTTGGTCATGCCATGTCTTTCGCGACCTTCCGCGGCTTCTACATCCAGACACACTTGCATTTAAAACTTCTTTTAGCCCTTCTTTCATCACTCATTCGCTCCACATGACCAAACCATCGTAAAAACCCTTTCTTAATTTTGTCGATAATGCTAATCTCAGCCTTGCACTCTGCTCTAAAATTTCGACATTTGTACACATATCATACATAGTTTTAACACACATTCGCCTGAGAGATCGCATTTCAACAGCATTCAGTCTACTTTCATCCTTCGTTTTTTCAACACCACGCTGTACTACCATACATAAGGGGTTGGTACCAAGAACTCCGTTGTGTACTGCCAATTTTGCTTCTTTCGATAAGTTCTTATTTGCCACTATCGATTTCAAGGCACCATAAACTCTGTTTCCGGCACTAACCCTTCTCTCAATGTCCTTATCCACATTTCCGTCTCTTTGTAAACATACTTCCCAAATTTTACAAATTCTTCAACCTGCTTCAATCTGTCTCCATTTACCATAATATTATGTACGGTCATATTCAAATTTCTTTCAAAAACCATCACATTTGACTTTTTCCACATTCATTAACAAAATCACTCTCCTTGCACACATTGACCTTAGTGACCAAGGACTGAGAATAAATTATCCTTTTTCCATATCGATTGCACATCTTTTTTGATTTTTTGTTTTATTGATTGGCATTCTCATTTTTTGGGTATATAAGCCTATTTATAGGGATGAGCGCGAGTACCTATTTATCTACGTAATCCCTTAAAGGGATAAAAATAGTTAGTTAGAACTGCACTTGGTGCATAATTTTTTTTATTACAAACCAAATTACAGGTTTATGAAACCCTAAAAAATTGGCATTGAAGACCAATAATAAACCTAAGTAGACTTAATATGGATAAATTTAACAAGTAGGTATTCTGGACAGGTTGACCTATGGCTGATACTAATTGGGTTCTTCCTGATTCTTATTTTTTATTTCAAAAAATTGATTAAAAATTACAAAATCAAGGGAATTTTTAAAAAAATTTTTACGATGTCATATGAATTTTTTAGCGCGGTTTGAAATAGCGTTTTTTCAAATCGCTCGCAAAATCCTTCATTTGGCGCGCATGCGGTGTGACATAGCAGCAATATAGGCGCTCTATTCGTAATGAATTTCACGCCTTTCACGGTAGACGGGTATGACGTCATTAGCCAATAACGGGCGTTAAAAATCATTTGTATTTTCGTGTTTTTAAAACATAAATTTATAAATGAAAACAACATTTTTGATCATTGTGTTTTATATCGTTGGAATTGTAAGAATATACTTTAAATATTTATAACGTTTTTAAGAATATTCGTGCTATCGGGAAGAACCCTATTATAATTACGTGGAGAAATGAGATGCTGTTTTTTAAATAATAATCTGTGTTGCAAACATCTAAGCAGGAATAAAGAAAGGCTCTGTTATAAGATCTGTGCGGAGGTAAAAAATCAATGTTGTCTTGTATCGAGTAAAATAGATTATAAATATACTAGGCAATTCTTACGAATAAATATACCACAATATTATAGGTCTCTGTCGTTTGATTGGCTAGATATTCTACTCCCCACCCCACCCCTCTCTCTCACCATGTAATGATTTATCTGCTTAATAAAGCCACAAAACAGGTGTCTGGCGCGGTGGTCTAGTGGGACTACGCCGCAATCTGTTGTTTATTATGTGTGTCCAACCCCCGGGATGTCGGTTCGTGCTATTTGTTCAACCGATGTGAGGTTAGCAAAAAATATAAGTGAAAACGTGAAAAAACCTAATGGGTGGGTGGAAAAATATTGAGAGATAATATACAATAAATGTTTTTTTTTCTTTTCAAATGTACATAAGTTAAGCCACGTGTAAACCTTTGCATAAAAAAATGTTTTTTGTTGTTGTTTACATGGCTTAAGCTACAAAAGAAAGCATAAATGATTCCTAATACCGATAAGGATTTTTTTTATTTTTGAAGTTATACTTCTTTGCGCCCGTTAGATACTTTGGGGTGGGATGTTGGTCGAGAAACCGCGTCACGCTGATTTTTAAAAGAAAATGGCGCTTAAGAGAAAATGGCGCCACAGTCACTGATGCTTGTATTGGTCTGATTTTGACAGTTGTCATTTCTTTTTGTTTATTTACTTCTTACGCGTCATTTTAGCGAATTATCTTTTTAGAAAATACGCTATTGCAATGGCTTCGGTTTTTCTCCATGACTTAAAGATGAAAGAATGATTATAGAAGAAATAAACTGATAATGATAATATAGGTGTATAATATAATAATGAAGTCACGTATAATATATTGAAATATAAATATATTGAATAATATTGAAAAATGTCTTATATTTCATTTATATATCCTGTCTGTTTGTGTGCGTGAGTGGGTGTATGAGAATGGCCAAAGAAGTATAACTTCCACCGTGTGGTCCGACGCACACCGATTTTTTTTTATTAAGCAAACATTATACGGTACATTTTAAAGGCAGTCTTTTAAGTGTTTTTTTCGGCAGTAATAAATAGTGAAAATGTTGAAAACTTAAGCTGAAGTTTGTAAAGATAAATATCATTATATTATTGTCGACAAATAATATTTCTACCTTATAACTGTGAATAATTTAAACAGTCCGTTTTTGAACAGTGGCTATGATGCTAGTTTGATAATGCGAAGGTTCCGGGTTCGTTTTCTAGTAAGACTACGATATCAAATAGTTTTAGTAAAAAAAAATTCACCATCACGCCATTTTTCCGAAGGTGTAGGCAGAAAGGATAGAATGCCACCACGCTCTGTCCTTGAATAAGGTAAAATAATATTATCTTTGAAATATCCGAATAACATATTTCTTTGATTTTT
>JAGVSP010003679.1:0-46729 GCA_022494985.1 Micrasema minimum | reverse complement strand
GAAGGGACTCACTTGATTTCTCTGTAAAACATGGTTAGAATCATGTTAAACTAACTAACTAACCATCACGCCATTTCCCCGAAGGGGTAGGCAGAGAGGATAGAACGCCACACCACTCTGTCCTGGCACACTTCTCTCGCTTCCTCCCACATTCATACATTTTCTTATGCACGCACGTGATTATTCCGACTTCATACATATTTAAAATTAGATTGACGGCATTAGGTAGGTAGGCGTTATTTTATATGATATGCAAATATATCTTCCTCCCTCCTCACTAAACTGCATAGAGTAGATGAATAAGTTGAATATTTTTCCTCTATGTGCAGCTGAAAGAATAACAGCTGTGGGTGGATGTAGGTTTCGTTATCCCCCCTCAGTACACTACCTATAAGTAAAATATTTTAATTGTAGAGTTAACATTTTCGTTACTTTTTTGTTCGTAAATTTATTGGGTCAGGAATTAATTAGGTGTACCAAAATACATGGACAGCGCCCTTGAGGGGATTTTTTACGAAAATAGCACTTAACAAATCAACGGATTATTAATATTATTATTATATTATAACATGTATATACTATTATATAATACATATGACCCGAAAACTGGTGAATCTTCATAATATTTGAAGTCGAATGTGCAATATAACTTTTTAATCTGAACTGGAAAAAAAAAATTCTTCTTATAAGCTTAAGCTAAGCCATAAAGCTTCCATAAGTAAGGCAGATGAATAAAATTGCACAAATTATCATTAAAATGCTGTTTTTTATTTCGTTTTCTTCATGGATACATGTTAATTTGACTTAATAAATGATATTCGGTAACAATTTGCAAACATTTTTCGAAAAAAAAAAAAACTTCGAACTCAATTTTCTCGAAAACTATGGGTCAATTCGAAAAAAAAATCGATTCCAAATATGACGTAGATTTACTGGTTTCCCGCTTGTAGATACATCGAGTTTTGTTACACCATGTATACCTATTCATATTATAATTTTTAATACAAGATAAAATAATCATACATATATCTATGGACAGATGCAGGTATATAAATTTATTGCTAGCCTAGTACCTACCAGAATGCGAACGACCTAGGAAATCTATTCAATAACCGGTTTCAGTCACCATAGACAATTTTTGGGTAATTTCGCAGTAGGCGTGCACCGTTCCAAAGCGCTGCAACGCTTTTTCTATTAAACTATTAAGTGTCTAAGGTTTTCGATTTGAAATAGGAATAGAACACTAGTTTGAATTTAGTTTTCTTGTGTTATTTTTATCTTAACAGTCACGATATTTAAAAGAAAAGTTATTTAAATATTAGGTCAGAGCTACGGGACGTGGACCTGTCTTGGAAAGAGGCATGGAAATCGGCCACTGACCTCCTCGCAATTTATGGAGGAGTTCATATACTCATAATAGGAAGCAGAAATGCAGTGATGATGATTAATTCTATTTTTTTTTAATTTAGCTAGTATTTGGGTTTAATTCCCGGTTAAAACGCGCCAATCGTAAGTACATTTTTTTAGGCCTGGATGTTCTGTGTAATTCATCACTGTTGTGAGATGACAAAATTAAATATAAAAAAATAGGCAAATCAAATCGAAAAAAGAATGCAGTTGAAATGTGATCTCTCAGGCGAATGTGTGGTAAGACTATATTATATGATAGGTGTACAAATGTCGAAATTAGAGCAGAGTGCAAGACTGAGATAAGCATTATCGACAAAATTAAGAAAGGTCTTTAACGATGGTTCGGTCATGTAGAGCGAATGGATGATGAAAGAACGGCTAAAAAATATATATGATGCGACTGTGCCTGGATGTAGAAATCGAGGAAGGCCGAGAAAGACATGGCATGTTCAAGTAAAACAAGTGCTTGAAAGTGGGCATGTAAGAAGTCGGAATAATCGACGTGCGTGCATGAGAAGATGTATGAATGTGGAGGAAGCAAGAGAAGTGTGCCAGGAAAGAGTCGTGTGGCGTTCTATCCTGCCTACCCATTCAGGGAAATGGCGTGATAGTTAGTTAGTCAGTTAATATAGGCAATATATTTTTAAATCCTGACTTAGCTTCGCGTTACTTTTTTGTTTTGAAGTTTCAGTTTATGAATAGGTGTAGGTATTATACATACATTATAATAACGTAGAAGTAAATCAAATGTATGGAAAACCTAAATAAATTTTGGCTAGACGCTAAATTCACACGTCTTGATCTAGCAAATAGTAAAGATGTAAAAGTAAAAATGTTCAAAAGTGACAACAGAGCTTAATATATATCCAGTCAAATGATTTTTCCTTTTTTTCGAGGTGATTCTCTTTTCAATGCTAAATTTACATATTCAGGATCGCGTCTAAGAAATTAACACACTGACGTCACCCACACATTCATAACAAAATACGTGAATGTGTGCGTAGAGGCTCGTTTTTAGGCTTTTGTTTGTGTTTCGATTTCCGGAAAAAAAAAAAAAAAAAATTATAACGAAAGCCTCAAAATTAAATTATATTTATACTAAGAGAAAAAATAATAGTTTTTTAAGTTATATAAGAATTGCTATGCCGGATTCATATACTTACCTTAAAGAAGAAGAAGAATGTGGCGATTCCGCCATACGTCGCACTCCAACAGGAGCCGACAGGAGCCGAACTAGGAGCCGAAAAGTCGGTACGAGACCGATCATAGCCGAACGCGCTTTGAGAAACTCTAGAACTACGTTTCCGATTGCACGCACTTCTTGCTCGGATAATTTGCCAATTCATTCCATCCATTTTCAGGATTTTTCTTATCTTTTGGTTTTTCAAGCAAGATAACACCGTCCTGTACACGAGAGCCAAAAATTCTCATCATTAAGAGCATGCTCCACCACGTGAGTCGTTGCCGCTTTCCTACAAACGTATGGGAAATTCCTCGATTTTCTCCTTGGAATTTAACATAAGAACCATGATTTTTTCACACTTTTTATATATCGACCAGATGCGTGTCTGTATCGTCTTAGTTGAAAAGAGGACATGTAAAAAGTCGGAAAAATCGGAGTGCGTAATCAAATTAACATTAATATTTAAGATGATTTAGCAAATGCAAGTAATTTAAATATTAAATTACTTTCAGTTAATTTATATCGAGAGAACTAATAATTATCAATTTATAATTCAAGAGCCTTTTAGTCGATTTCTCCCCAAAACCACACTTTAAGAATTATTTTATTATTACTTATTTTGATATATACGGTACTATTGTACCTTTTACATAAATATGTATAAAAAACTCATCAATTGCACAAGTTAGTATAAACTACTTACATAAAAAAATGTTATAAGAATGTTATATAATTTTTTTTTTAAAAAAAACATATGTTATAAAAATAAAATGTTATCTGTAAAACCACTTTTATTTAATTATATTAGTAGATAAAAAAAAAATGAATGCTGTTGAAATGTGATCTCTCAGGCAAATGTGTGGTAAGACTATGTATAATAGGTGTACAAATGTCGAAATTAGAGCAGAGTGCAAGGCTGAGATAAACACTATCGACAAAATTAAGAAAGGGCTTTTACGATGGTTTGGTCATGTGGAGCGAACGAGTGATGAAAGAACGGCTAAAAGAAGTTTAAATGCAAGTGTGCCTGGATGTAGAAGCCGCGGAAGGCCGAGCAAGACATGGCATGACCAAGTACGTCAAGTACTTGAAAGTGGTCATGTGAAAAGTCGGAATAATCGGCGCATGTGCATGAGAAGATGTATGAATGTAGAGGAAGCCAAAAATTCTGTCAGGACAGAGTGGTGTGGCGTTCTATCCTCTCTGCCTACTCTAACGGGGAAATGGCGTGATGGTTATTACGTTAGTTAGATTTAAAAGAACAATTTGGTATAATACTAAATTTATTATGATGAAAATTCGTCATTTACAAAAAAGCGTACAAATGGAAAGACAGTATTTAAGAAGTTTTTTTTTTGCATTACCAAGAGGACATTATTTATGTCTACACGACTTTGTTACAAAAAAAAATAACTGGCAAATTGGAAAATTGGTTGGCATTTTAGAAATAAATTAGGAGTTTAAAAAAAAGTGTGTTATGGAAAACTAAAAACATTGAGTTTAAACGCTGTTCGACAAACTCGTCTCAGTGGTAAGATTTGGGTACGCTGAAAGATGAAGTGTGGTTTCTGTACGAGTGTGTGTGTATAGTCACGTGTGCGTGTGGATGCAGGAACACCAACACAGAGACACGACGTATAAATCGTGTATCTCCGATATTCCAAGGTCAGGCTAGTCAAAATCAAGTTTTTTTCGTTACATAGTTCCTTTATATTATACATGTGGTCCTATTCGCTAGCGGCTAAATCACACTACGAGTCTGAACTAGAGATTTTAATAACAGTTGATAGTTCATCAGTCGAGAGGTTGCAAAGGGAATAACCAAATCTGTTGCTCGATCACAGATCAGTACCGACTCGATAATAAGCGACGTGATAACGATTTCTTACCCATGGATGTTTAACGTTTTCGCGATCACAATGGAACACGCGTTAAAAGTTATCGATCGGGATTATTAAACGAGCGCATACTAGTCGCGAGCCATTTCCCGAGATATATCTTATTCGCACAAATCTTCATTCAATCTTTATTATAATTTAGCCGGTTTTCGGCAAGCCAAATATTGAGAAAAGCAGTCGACATAATAAAAAAATCCGACAAGCGCGATGATTTGACGTTGACGTAAGGCCGCGATATAGCGTAGATCGGCTCCGCTCGGCTCAGATCGTCAATTCTCGGCTCAGCGATCGCGGTATTGAACGGTATGTCATTGTGATCGCTCAAACCGTTAGCGTTAGCACGTGATTAGCACGCTTTTAACTACGTCGATAGTTATCTGTGCTTGAGCTACTGGGCGTTTATCAAGTGGCCACTAAACCCAGACAATGACAGGTCATAAGCCTTGTACGTACAACCCTCTTCTTTATACCCCTCTGGTACATACTAACTATAGAAAAAATTCGTATATATGGCGAGCCTCCAATAACTTTAATAAAATATCTAAAACATTGAATATATATTTATTTGAGAATAACCATGGTGATGTGCGGCGTTTGCTTTCCGAGTGAAATCACACTTTGTTGATCACATTTTGTTGAGTTAGCATTTTTTTTCTTCTTTCTTTTCTAACTTTTAACTCACTTTCTTGTACATATAATTTATTTGTAGTAATCTTACGATGAGAATATTTTTCTTTCTTTTTTACCTATTTTTGTTACTACCTGTGAAAACCTCTAATTGGTCTTCTCTGTTTTCTTTTAATGTCTATTATAATGATTATTTGACTGTTGGTTTTCCTATAAATAAATAAATAAATATCCAGACATTGTATGTACATATCCAGACCTTGTGTGTACATATCCAGACATTGTATGTTCATTTGCACCACAGGTATCTCCAACGCACTGTGATCTGTGCTAAGAGGAATGATTAACCCAAAATGAAGACGATTCCTCAGAGAATCTCGAGCAGGATGAAAATAATCTACACCACTTACAGACAGCTATAGAAAAAATATGTCAATAGGGATGAATAGAGTGGGAGATGTAAGTATTACCGTGTTTCTAGGATTAAAACTACAGGAAAAAAAAAATAAGACGACTCTTTTTTTACAAACAAAAAAACTTTTGGTTGTCTGTAAAGTCGGTTTACGGAAGATAATTTTACGTGATAACCTCATAAGAAAACATTGGTGAAAAATAGCATATTTTTATGAATTGAATTGAATTATAATGACTGAATTATCATTATTTTGTATAATACAAAGCAGGAGTTAATTGAAATTACAATTTTTTCCATAAATTAACATTTCTTTGCACTCGTTAATTTCACTTTCACTTTGTACTGTCTCCCTTCTACTCGGACGCATCGGCCGATGGAGTGGAAGAGAGAGAGATGCGTCACAAACCGAACGCTTAGGCCGATCGTGCCTCTCTATCGCTTGTTCCTCGCTCTCGCTTGCACACTCGGCTCAGGCGGAACGTGACAATGAATCATGCTTTTTCGTGTGTGCAGCCGGTGTTCATCGATTTATTAGACGTTATTTTATTTTTTTAAATTTTATTTTTACAATAAAATATAATTCTCGAAACTGCGATGTAACTCTTGTTGTGAAATCCCCTACAAGTCACGTGGTCTGCAAGCCACATTTGCGAGTGTCGCCTATCTCACACTCCGTACACTACAAGGAGTTGACCACTCTAAGTGTCTCAGCACTGGTCCGGCACCATCAGTCAATCAGTGTGGAGTGGTCCCTACGGGTCACGTGGTCTGCAAGCCACATTTGCAAGTGTCGCCTATGTCACACTCCGTACACTACAAGGAGTTGACCACTCTAAGTGTCTCAGTACTGGTCCGGCACCATCAGTCACTCAGTGTGGAGTGGTCCCTACGGGTCACGTGGTCTGCAAGCCACATTTGCGAGTGTCGCCTATCTCACACTCCGTACACTACAAGGAGTTGACCACTCTAAGTGACTGAGTACTGGTCCGGCACCATCAGTCACTCAGTGTGGAGTGGTCCCTACGGGTCACGTGGTCTGCAAGCCACATTTGCGAGTGTCGCCTATCTCACACTCCGTACACTACAAGGAGTTGACCACTCTAGACTGAGTACTGGTCCGGCACCATCAGTCACTCAGTGTGGAGTGGTCCCTACGGGTCACGTGGTCTGCAAGCCACATTTGCGAGTGTCGCCTATCTCACACTCCGTACACTACAAGGAGTTGACCACTCTAAGTGTCTGAGTACTGGTCCGGCACCATCAGTCACTCAGTGTGGAGTGGTCCCTACAGGTCACGTGGTCACGCATTGTTCGCCACATATTTATCGTTCCTCCCTTTTCTTATCTTCGCACCTACTGGTGCTTAAGGCACTGCATTAAGTACACCAAACGATGTAAACAATTTGATCAGTCTTGTGCCTCAGTCTTCAATGCCAGGCAAATGTAACGAGAAACCAGATTTAATACATATTAGTATTTCAGAAATTTATTTTTTATACGTATTTTGTGAAAGCAAAAATTTTTTCATTAAAAAAAAATTTATAAAAAATAACTTTAATAATTACGAATCCTTTTTTTTGTTTATCAATAAATTAATAACTTACTTGTGACAAGATACACCACCTTGATAAAATTTTTTTATTGGTGAATTTTTATTACTCTCCCTTATTCGCACCTAATGGTGCATAGGGCACTGCATTGGTACACCAAGTGCGGTGAATCTTGATAATTTGTTAGATAAAGGCAAGATGATCAATGATCAGTCTAACGCTTCGGTATTTTTACACCTTTTTTAACAAATACTATCTTAATTATCCACAAGAACCCCTCTAACATCACCTACATTGAATGAAGAATGAAGTGATTGGTTAGGGATCTACCAGCTTCTAGTAAATGCAGTTATAAGCACCATATACACGCCGCATCCCTTTGAATTGAACATCCTTGAATTTGAACATCCTTGAATTTGAACATCCTTGAATTTGACCGGCATACACGCGTTAGACATCGTAACATTATGCAAATTTGTAGTAAACAGCAAGCTCCATTAAAAAAGATCTACTTTCCTTAATTATTATGGATTTTAAATGATTAGAAAATAAATAATAGATAGGCCTTTTTCGAGACTTTTTTGGCTAATAAATTAAAATGAAAAATCACAAGACGATACATGCAAATATTTTTTATATTGGATAATAAATAAGCGAGATACACGAAGTTGAACATTTACATTTTACGCTTGGCCTGGAGGCAGTTTGTGGAATCCATATGCTTCACATAGGAAACGGATATGGTATGATGATGATATGCTCCACATAGGGAGCGGATATGGTAAGATGATGATATGTAGAATATATCAAATTAATCTCGTATTCCTTCTTAATGATAACAGCCTATTCCAGGCATCCATTAGCATTGCCTTTACAAAATTCAGTACAATCAAATAGGCATGGGTGAGGCATACCAACGCAACGCTAGAAAAAAATGTTTTGCCCTATTCTTTTAACATGTTTATTATTTACGACATACGTCGCTCTGCCAGCCAGACGAAGATCCGGTACTAGACCGATCGCAGCCGAACGCGCTTCGAAAAACTCTTAAACTACGTTTCCGATTGCACGCACTTCTTGCTCGGAGAAATTTGCCGATTCATTCCATCCATTTTTACATAACTTACATTTTTAAACATTGGACATGCAAAAAGTGGTAATAAGCGCATAAAAAGATATTTATGTATACACGTGGAGGAAGCAAACGAAGTATGCCAGGACAGAGTGGTGTGGCGTTCTATCCTCTCTGCCTATCCCTTCAGTGAAACAGCTTGATGGTTGTAAATATTTTTTAGTTATTTATTGTTTTTTTAGTTAGCGTATCTGTATTCTAAACCGTCGAAGTGTGAGATTTGTCATATCGGGTTTGAATCAAGAGATCAATCTGGGACCACGTCAACTTCATATTTTTGCACGATATTATTTACAAACTTATCGCGCAAACTAACTGGCAGCAAGATTTTCTTGTCATTAATTATTAATACATACTCTCTAAATACCAGCCCAAATTGAAAATATAAATTGAAACATTATCTATGAAAACGAATAAATTGATTTTTTCGACGTATTCACACACGTGTAAAACAATAAAGTGGCATATATTACTCCGGCAAGTTCGATGACCCGATATCTTGTAAAAAAATAAACATACACCGTGTCCCACGATGAGACCGCGAAACTCCGGAGGGTGATTGTTCATGGTATTCTGCGAAAAAAATCCTTATAAGTTTTTTGAACCGGGCATTTCCAATAATTAAATTTTAAATAAAAACGTATTCATTAAAAGGCGACGAGTGTAAAACTGGCTTCTGTTTGAAGTGCTAAGCGGCGGCGGGTGGCGGTGGGATTTCGGGGAGGAGTGTCGCAGGGTCCGCTCTGGTACGCCTTGTACGGGACATTCTAAATTCGAATTTCATATCTGATTCGTTAGTTTATAGTTTAAAAAATATGCTGATTTCTTCGCGCTTATGGTGCAGGTCACGTCGGTGTGAGCCAGTTCAAATAATAGGCGGTTATTACACGCCGTGATATTTTTATTCATATTTTAATCATTTTTTTAAGAAATTAGAATTGAGTTTTTTGAAAAACACTATATTAAGATTGTTTTCTCAGAATATCATTGAATAAATCAACCCTCTGGAGTTTCGCGGTCTTCATCGTGGGACACGGTGTATAATAAAAAAACCACGTCTAACAAAAACTCGATAGTACATAGCGAGATACCAGTGAAATCTACATCTATATTTTGGAGTCGATTTTGTTGGATACAATTTTTTGGATTTGACCCTTAGTTTTCGAGAAAAATAGCGATAACGAAGTTGTTTTTATTTCGATTTTTTTGCAAATTATTATCAATTATCATGTGTTTAGTCAAATTCTTTTACTATCCATGAAGAAAACAAAATAAAAAAACCGCATTTTTATGATATTGTGCAATTTACCTTAACCTCCCATACTTATGAAAGCTTTTAAGAGAAAAAGAAAAAAAAATTCAAGTTCAGATTAAAAAGTAATATTACACATTCGACTCTTAATATGATGTAGATTCACCAGTTTCCGGGTTGTACTGGGGGAGTTTTGTTACACCCTGTATTGTATATGTAGGTAAAATATTATTTTGGTACATTTTATGTGAATCTACGTATATTTATAATATGCCGTATAAACAAATACTATAATATAAGAGTTAGCAACTATGGAATAAGCTAAACAATATTTGTACTTAATTTCAATGTTTAAAAAATTGACTTACCATATTTTCTTCGTTGCTTCATTGATTCACGATTATCGAAGACGAATTTCTCGCCAAAAAATTGAAAAATATGTTTACCTGAAAATAAAGAAAAATAGTTTTAAGTTACATAAATTCATTACGAATATTAAAAAACCAAATGGAAGGCGTAAATCGTGGTTAAATTAAGTTGCGAAATTAGAAAACCGTAAAAAATTACATACATTAACATCCCTGATTGGATTCCTAATTTCTGGGTTTGAAAAAATCTTTTGGTAAAATAAAATAACGCCGACAAGTCATAAACAGGCGAGTTTAGGAATTTTTGAATTGATAGATTTTGTAACAAGATTGACAACCTATGAGAGTTCTTAAAATATAGTTAAAAGGAAATTAAAAAAAAACTTAAGTGAAAGCGAGATATAATATAAACCAGTGTGGAAGAGTGAGCGAGAAGTCGGAATATAAAATAAGCAGGTGGGTACATGGTACATGTCCATCTGATTGAAACGACTGATTGTTAAAAAATTAGCGAATTAATTTGAGTAAAAATTTGAACCCTCAAGTGACTATCAAATTAAACCCTGGGTACAAAATACACACAACCATTTTTACCATTTTTAAATAATCATTTTAGGTGTAAAAGACTTGAAAAAAATTGAAAAAAAAACAATGGAACCTTTTGTATCCTACTCTTTTTATCCGCGCCCGATTGTGCATAGGGCATTGATACACCAAGTGCAGTGAATCTTGATAATTTCTTGCACGAAGACAAGATGATCAGTCTCACGCTTTTTATACTGTTTTATGTTGACTTTTGCACTCTCTTTGAGAAATTTAGGAGTGCGGTGGTTTGACTTTGTAAGGAACACAGAGGTGAGGCAACGGACACAGCAACCCTTGGTATCTACTGTCATCCGGCGAAGGCGTTTCGGCTGGCTAGGCCATATACTACGTATGCCTCCCGAGAGCCGCCACCACGCTTGCCTATTTTACAAGGCATCAGGTTCTCGGCGTCCTGGTCGTCCACTGTTGACAATTCGTCGGCAGTTTGCGTCAGAGCTGCGGGACGTGGACTTGACTTGGGAGGAAGCACGGGAGCTGGCGGCCGATCGCTTGGCCTGGAGGCAGTTTGTGGATTCCATATGCTCCACATAGGGAGCGGATATGGTATGAATTAATGAAACATACATAAAATGTATGTGAATTATTTGAAAACACACCTCTTAACAAAAAGGCATGTTTAATAACCAAATATTTATTGAATACCACTACTAATAAATAAATGGCGGCCACCGAAGCGTAATGGCTAAGACGTTGGACACACGATAAGGGGGTTCAAGGCTCGATTCCCGGGGAGAGAAAAAATAAAAAGTAATTTTGACTTTGAAGGATGAACGGGAGCTGGCGGCCGATCGCTTGGCCTGGAGGCAGTTTGTGGATTCCATATGCTCCACATAGGGAGCGAATATGGTACGATGGTAATGATGATTTGCACTCTTGGAACTGGCAGACGATGCTAAGCTTGATAGATATAATATATCTATGGGCCTTTGAGGGTTAATAAGGTCATTAGTGGTGCCAACAGCGGAATGGATTTCCGCACGTTTCGTCTTGTCAACTTTGATGTGACCGATCATACTGGAGTTATGTAGACCGCAGAAGGCGGGAGTCGCATCAGTATTATAAGGTATACATACTTACCAAGGTGGTGTCATAGACTAGACATGGATTTACCAAGGTGGAACAAAACTCGTGGATATTTTAAAATAACTAAGTTGTAAAGCGCCAATGAGATGATATTTCATAAAAACGGCGCTATATAAATAGTTAAATGGAATAATTAACTATAATTTTATCCGCCTTGTGGTGTAGCGGTAGTGCGTTGGGCTACCTTGCATGAAGTCGTGGGTTCAGTTCTCGATGGGGGTCACAATGAAACATTTATTTTAATGTGATTTTCACATAAACAATATTTTATACGTGATACCTTGGACTGGCGTTAAAGCGCAATACTGATCATCTTGTCTTCATGTAACAAAGGATCAAACGATCAAGTTAAGCTACACTGCATAAATTAGTACGCCAAGTTTTGCAGCGTTTGGTGCAGAAAAGAGAAAATTAGTAGTACCTCATGATGCTGATAATTTTTTTCTTGATTAGGTACTTAAGTTTTGATACACCGTACTCAAATGGTTTATTCCCTAACGGTGAATCCACACACTGTTTGATCAAACATATCAAGCCATAATCGTCAGAACAACGTAAGAGAAATTTTTGGGGAATTGTGTTTTTTCGTGAAAAAATCACCCTTTCTACCCCCTTCTAGTAAAACTCGTCAACCATTTGTCAAATATTTGACTAGAGATTTTTGACGGGTAAATCAGTTATGACAAATAACTACTTTAATTCCACTAATGTTTATAAAATGCCTAATATATGGTAAATTTATTTTTTATTTTTTTATATGTTAAAAGAAATCTATGCAATCTTATGATATTTGCACTTATTTCAATTTGTAAATACTATTTTCAATAAAGCCTAAGCGGCTTGTGCTTGAAAATAGGAATCGAGTCGTGTCGAAGTGGGGATTCGAACCGACGATCTCTGGACTCAGAGACCGCGACGCTACCACTGGGCCACCACCCGTTCATGTTTTAATATTTTTAGATAGTTTAGATATAGACTAAAATTGGACTTTATTGCTAATAATTAATACTGTATATATTTTAAATAAGTGTATGTTGTTCTGTCCGTAAAAAAAAATAAAAATAAAATAATTAGAGTAAGTGATAATAATAATAATCGGCTAACTTATAAAGCGTTATTATTGTGAAAAATCACCTCAAGGGTGCTTTAAAAACTACTACAAGTGAAGGCAAGATGATCGGTCTTACTCTTCACAAATAAAATATATTTATGTAAAAAATACATTAAAGTAATCATTTCATATTGACCCCGTCGGGAATCGAACCCAAAACGTTAATAAGAACAATAATGTTTTTAAAAAAATTCCGGCACAATTGACTTTTTGTCGCTTACGCTGCTTTACCGATTATAGGTCCATATAATGAATATTTAAATAATGTGTGGATTTACTATATCATGCATTGTATATAATAGGGTTCTTCCCGATAGCATGAATATTCTTAAAAACGTCATAAATATTTAAAGTATATTTTTACAATTCCAACGATATAAAACATAATACTATTACAATAAAAATTTAGTTTTTATTAATAAATTTATGTTTAAAAAACACGAAAATACGAATGATTTTTAACGCCCGTTATTGGCTAATGACGTCATACCCGTCCACCGTGAAAGGCGTGAAATATTATATTGCCTATATTGCTGTGACGTCACACCGCATGCGCGCCAAATGGAGGATTTTGCGAGCGATTTGAAAAAGCGCTATTTAGCGCTAGCCACGCTAGAAAATTCATATGACATCGTAATTTTTTTTTAAAAATTCCCTTGATATTGTAATTTTTTAATCAATATTTTGAAGTAAAAAATTAAAAATCGGAAAGAACCCCATTGTGGTTTTGGTTGTCAAAGATTTGACGCGTCTAAAACGAAACCAGAATCCGAAACCGCTTCCATTCCTGTCGGACATAATAAGACGCCTTGGTCGTCAGTTTGGCCAACACTAGATTCACCACCAACAATCCAACAATGATTGGCAAAAAGACGAGATAAGAGGCAGATAGACTGAAAAAGAAACGGGTTTGATGCCGGGAGGATTAAGAGTAGGTAACGGATAAAGAAATTTATGAAATTTCTCCGCCTCGTAGCACAGTGGTAGCTACTGGTGAGGTGACTATATGGTTGCGGGTTCGATTCCCGTAGGGCGTCAACATGAAATATTTATTTACACGTATGATTTTCATAATATTAATATTTCATGCGTGATACCTTAGACTGGTACTGAAGCGTATGACTGCTGATCTTACCTTCATGTCATAAAATTATCAATATAAACTGTACTTGGTGGACCGATGCAGTGCCCTATGCACCATTGGGTGTGAATAAGAGGAAAGTAGTAGTACTAGTAGTGGAAAAAAGAAAGTGTGGCAGAAGAGATTAAAAATCATAAAAAATTAATATGATAAGGGGTTTTTTAAGAATAAGTAACTGTAAATGTGTATAAATCATTTTTAGACCAATAAATTATCGTGATAACAAATCAATATCAACAATTTATTCGTTAACCTGTTAAAAAAGCATTATAGTAATTAAGTACGAATAATACATTTAATAAAGTTTTCGTCAAATTGTGCATAATGAGTATTTAGCGTCCTGATAATGATCGTTCGGCGTCCGTGTCCCGATTAAAATACCAGGACGCCGAATGATTCATCTGGTCGTAAGAACAGTTAAGCGAATTTTTTTTTTTTTTAAATTTGTAATTACTGCAGTAAATTTGAGCCCGTGTCACGAATAAATAAACTACTACTACTACTAGGTACTAATACTTTCCCTTAGTCGGCACCCAATAGTGCATAGGGTACTGCATTGGTACACCAAGTGCATGTATCTTGAAATTTTGCTACATGAAGGTAAGATGATCAATCGTACGCTTCAGTACCAGTCCAAACTATCTCACGTGAATGATTTTACAGGAGTTAAATATTATCGACACAAATTTTCTCTTACTTTTTACATATGAATTTTTAGGCGCATGCATTCATAATACCATGCTTTACGTCCTGTAAATAAATTATGAACTATCCATATTCCCTTCCCTAATATTTCTTAAACACGACATTCACTCTCACTCCCCGAGAGAAACCTAGATATCAACAAGTAGCAATCCTATATGTAATAATATTATTGTAGCTTTAGGATCTATATTATTGTTCATTCCACAAGGCCTTTAAATTTTTTTGTAGGTATACTCCTATTAGACCCTAACTCCTAATTTGTATTTGATCCTCATTCTTAACTACAACCTTCAACTTTTTGTTTGTTGATTATACTTATTTTTATATTCTCTATTTTTATTTATTATATGCATTTAACTTTACTTGTTCTGCAGAATAACCAGTTAAACTTTTCACCTTTGATGTAAAAGTAGTCATTAATTTTCATTCAAAACATATTTTCATTCATAATTTTAGTATGTTTTTAATTCAATGCTCAAATGTCTCTATTACTCTAATTGTCCATCGCTTGGTAGCTGCAAAACAAATTGTTAATAGAGTCTCTCTAGAAATTCAAGCCATCTTTAGTAAATAGTTAAGTTAAAAATATGTATTGTAATCCTGCCCCAATTTTTTTAAACTACTAAACTTTTTTCACAAAATCATTAACCCCAATTATCTGATATCAGATGGAAGCTGGCATTCCAATAGTCCATGCGCTCTGTAGCTGTAAGACGAGCTGGATTCTAGACTCTATCTGCTATCAGTGGAATTAGTATGTCATTTGTATCGCGTTTTAGTAAAATAGTTTTAATTTAATTTGTACGTGGATGAAGCTGAGTTCCAAACGTCCATGCGCTTTGTAGTTGCTAGACGAATTGGAGTTCAGTACTTCGCCTACGTATTTTTAATATCGTTTTTTAAATAATCGTTGTCTCAGATCCTTTATTCATAAATTGGGAATGGAATTAATTAAGAATACCGAATGTACAGCGCCCTTGAGGTGATTTCTTACAAATGGCGCTTAATAAATTATCCTAAAATAAATAAATAGACCTATGTTGTAAAGCGCCTGAGATGATATATCATAAAAAACGGGCGCTACATAAATTTGCCCAATTTATTATTATAACTTTTGTTAAGCATCGGAGTATTATCTGTTGTTTCGTAGTCTATAGCTGATAATAATTGGATATTAGATAATCGTATTAGACTCAATTCCATTTCCAAGACATTTTGTTGTAAATTTTAATTAGACACTTCTTAAAATTAACACAGATTTGAACGTGTGATGTAAACGATTGATGTATATTCTGGTACTGTAAAAGTAAAAACGTAAAAAGTAAATAAGAAATAAATAAATTGATGGATTACGCCTAGTTTAAAAGCATTAATCAGCTTAAACGGAATAAATAAATCATAGAAAATTAACATATTTTTCTTACAGTACAAATATCCCTCGGGCATGATTCTGCTTGATGCTAGGTAGGTACTGTTTTACACTATTTCAAAAACCAATGGTTTTAGAGATTTATTATAAATACTCATGTATTATTAAAAAATATACAAACCGATTGCGCCTGGGAGTAGAAGCCGAGGAAGACCGAGAAAGACGAAAGATGAATGTTAATGAAGTAAGCGTCTAAATATGTAGAGTGGTGCGGCGTTCTATCCTCTCTCTAAATGGATTGATATTTATTTAGTCAAAACGTAGGTACTTAGGTACTACCCATGTTGTTAATAAAAAACATAATAAAAATAAACCTATCAATTTTTTTCCACGGAGGGGTAGGCAGAGACAATACAACGCCATACCAATCCGTCCTGATACATTTACGTTGCTTCCTCCACATTCATAAATCTTTTCATGCATGCAAAATTGATCTAGCTTATGTAATTAAAAAGGTTTTTATGGTGATCTGCTAATGTGAAATTAACGAAATGACTGCAAAAAGCCGTGATTCGGGTTTGTCTGCGTGCAGAAGCCGATGAAGGCCAAAAAGGTGATGGCATGATCAAGTACAAGTACTTGAAAATAGATAAATAAAAATGTGAAAAATTAAATTTAGCGCAGTTAAGATGTTTGATATGTACATCTGAGCCCCGTAAATGCCTTGATATCCATATTCCCTTCCAAACTTCTCGTCTCTGTTGAGAGTTGAGATATCAATTTTAATCGAATTCTAGTATGTCATGTGTAAAATCCAGTTTTTTTTTTTTCACATTTTTATACAACTCTCCCTTATCCTCACCCAATGGTGCATAGGGCGCTGCATCGGTACACCAAGTGCAGTGTATATTGATAATTTTTATTTCATGAAAGTAAGATGATCAGTCATACGCTTCAATACCAGTCCAAGGTATCACACACATGAAATATTAATATGAAAATCACATATTTCATGTGGAACCCCTACAGGAATCGAACCCGCGACTTCATGCATGGTAGCCGAATGCACTACCACTATGCTACGAGGCGGACTGTTTATGACTATTTAATATTTCAAGTAAAAAAATGTTATGTACAGCTGATACCCCAGTATGAAAATTTAAAAACACTGTGAAATAATTCATTAAAAATAATTAAATTTATTCTTAAATTTGTTTAAGATTTTATAAGACGTTTTTAACACCTTTATAACCCAGCCAATGACAGGCCAAAAGCCCTGTAAACGCCTAGATATCTACATTTCCTTCCAAACATATCATCTCTGTTGAGATTACAATGAGGAAATCCACTGCCACCCGGAATTGAATTTTAAAAATGCTTTCGTGTAGACGCGAATGTTTAAAAATTTTGAAGTCGGATTAAATATCTCAATAATTTACCCAAAAAAAAAAAAAATGTTGAAAATAGCATTAATTTCAAAATCTTAAACAATGACGTCACTCCTTGTATCTAAGTGTAGTGTTTTCCGTTTCCGTTTTTAAAGATGGCCGCCATTCACTCTCCCTAGAACAGCTGTTGACAGTTTAACTGACAGTTGGCTGGAGAAATCGTTTGCATAGATTTTTGACAGTTTTGTTATTGGCTGGAAAAATATGTTAGCCGTGCCATGCCGTTAGCCGCCCGTTTTATGACGTCACTCCTGCAAAAATGACGCACTTGGTACATAGTAGTATTTGGCGCGGTATTTGAAATGTGCTACTTTTAAAAATCGTATCTTCATCAATAACTTATAAAAAAATATTAAATATTTTTTTTTGCTTAGTTAAATAGTACGTTTATAGAAAAAAAATACTTACATAAATACAAAACAGTGGATTCCCTCATTGTAATTTATTATTAGCCCGTAATGGGTGAAATCCAGTTTTTGTCTACAAGTATTTGGACACACTCAAAATGTTGTTTACAGAACATTATATCAGGGGGCCGCAGATATATTGTATTAAAATTCTCATTTTTAAGGATACAACAGATCTCATTTCAAAATTAAAATTGTTGCTTTTACTAAATAGTATCACAGAACACACAGGCATGAGAAAAATCACGATGCAATTTTTGCGATCTCTCCCGGAATCAAACTCAGAACCTTTGCGGTGTGAATACGGCGTCTTAAGCCCTTCGCCACGAGGTTAACATTCAAATTTATTATAATGATGTGTACTTAATTTTAGATTCACTATTCAAATCATCAAAGGGTTGATTCCTAGGGGTGGTTTTGTATGCAAATTGGCTATCTGCAGAAAAAAAAATAACGTACGCTCAAAAGAAAGATAAAAAACTCTTATTTAGGGAGGTAATAAAAACTAATTACGTATTATACATATTCGCTTTAGGTGTTCATACAATTTTAAGAAAATAATACACGTCATGATGTTTTTAAAACAAATAAAATAAACTATGGTATCCAAATCAGTAAACATATTCAGTGCCCTATGCACCATTAGGAACTGGTGAGAAAAAATGTTGTTAGTAGTCGAAATAAATAAAGGTTATAAACAACATTTTGAGTGTGTCCAAATACTTGCAGACAAAAACTGGATTTCACCCATTACGGGCTAATAATTACAATTTGACATCTCAACAGAGACGAGAAATTTGGAAGGGAATATGGATATCTAGGCGTTTACAGGCTTATGACCTGTCATTGGCTGGGTTAAGTGGCCATAAGCCCTGTAAACGCCTAGATATCCATATTCCCTTCCAAATTTCTAGTCACTGTTGAGATGTCAAATTGTAATTATTAGCCCGTAATGGGTGAAATCCAGTTTTTGTCTGCAAGTATTTGGACTAAAAGTTATAAGCATAACAAATTGAAGATTCATCTTCAGGCGTTTCCTAGTAGGTGATATAATTCGGTAAGAATCTCACTTGCAATCATAAAGGTTTCTGCTAAAATGCTTAGCAATTTTCTCAATGGATGACAGAGAGTTCACATGTGAAGCGTCGCGCCATTTTACTGTATATTGGCGGATATGGATATCAAATACTAGGTGAAATGGGGAATGTTGTAATACATCAAGTGGCCACTTAACCCAGCCAATGACAGGTCATAAGCCCTGTAAACGCCTAGATATCCATATTCCCTTCCAAATTTCTCGTCTCTGTTGAGATGTCAAATTGTAAATAAAGGTTGTTCGATTGTATGAAGAAGATTACAGTATCCTTTGACGTCCTTAGACAAGGCCAGGGCTGGGCCAGAAATGAGTTGTAGCATAGAAGATGATGACTATGAATTTAATTCATGTTTATTTAAGTACTTTTTACACTTTTTACAAAACACCATTTTTAAATATATTTTTTAAAATGTTTAACATAATCCTGTTTTTCTTCTTCTTTTTTGTTTTATGTATACCTACTGTATCAAAGATGATGCAAATTAAATGGATATTATTATTATTTTTATTAGTAAGTCTTGTTAATATCAGAATCTTTAGTCAAAGAACTCAGAATATTTTCTTAATATTTTTTGTCCAGACGGTAATCGACCCCAAACAACCGATTAAACACCATTCAGCATTACCACTATGCTACGAAAATTCCCCCAAACACGTTGTTTTGCTCATTAAAAACAACTTGGATTGAAATTATCGTGTATTTAAGAGATTATTATCATTAGAAACTATAAATTATGGCTGGGAATAGGGATTTATTGATTCCCAAATAACAGGTTTGTCGAAATAATAAATAAGCTGTGATTAATTACCTAAATATAAAAATCTATTACTTATGGACCAGTCAATATAAATAAATATGATTCTTTGTAGTAGGTTGCATTAATTTCACTTCGGGGGATAATGTTAGTTAGAATATAAAGGATAAATACTTGTAAAACATTATCCGCGATTTGTAATTAGTGATTAGCCAACAAAGTAATAAAATTAACATTTTGAATGTATACAAATACTTGTAGACAAATTACTGGATTATACCCATGCTGGGCTGATATAGATATTATTGATATCCCAACAGAGACAGATAAACTCTGGAAACGAATGTGGGTTATCTAGGCGCTTACAGGGCTTATGACCTGTCATTGGCTGGGTCAAATGGTCACTTGATGTATTACAACAGAGAGAAAAAATGTTGAAAATTGTCGAAAAACAAATTCAAATGTGGAAGGTTCAGTACAAATTCAATATATGTATATAGAGCTTTTCGGAATTTGTCATATGTGGTTATCAAATGATGGGCGGAATGGGGAATGTTGTAATACATCAAGTGGCCACTTAACCCAGCCAATGACAGGTCGTAAGCCCTGTAAACGCCTAGATAACCCACATTCGTTTCCAGAGTTTCTCTGTCTCTGTTGGGATATCAATAATATCTAATCAAATTAAATTTGAAGGGTGAACGAAAAACGGAGAACTGGTGATTTTGCAATGATTTTGATTTTGCAATTCTTTTACAATGATTTTTACCATAGTAATGATAAATATAGATTAAATATTGAATATATTTCATGTACATGAAATATTTCAGCTATGTAAAATAGCAAATAAAAAATTACTCTCCGCTCACAGATACATATTTAATCATTAAATATATAATGTTTATTTTAGGAATATTAAGTCCGTTTACTGCATTTGATTTGCGCATAAAATATTAACGTTCTTATGATAAACTTAAATAATTCGTTATTTTGGTGCTTTTTTTCGAAAAATGTGTAAAAAAACATGAAAAATATCTGATGGAGTGGAACTTCAAACCTAGGAATTCTTATCTGCAGATCAAAATTTTATCCACTAGACCACAACCAGGTTCGAATTGTCATAAAACTGAATACCCATGACATTAATTATATCCAACCCTTAACCGAAAATCCTCTTCTCTTCATTTTACAAAACTAGTTTAAAAATTAATATTCACAATCTGTGTGAAAGTTTCTGTTTAAACACATAATAGCCATCTTCTATCTCAAGCCATGCAGATTTGCATGCTTTAAGCTATAGAAATAATAAAAAATCGCATGCAAATTTGTACCTAGGGGACCCCTATCTTTAAAAAACGCAAACAATGAGTATCAAGACGGAAAACAAACGCATTAAAAATGCAAATTTCTTTATTCGAAACAGGATTTTTTTAAAGTTACCCCACGGGAAGATTTGATAGTAAAAAATCTGTGAGAGAAACGGTTAGAATATATTATTGACTAATGATCTATTTAAAAGACAAGTACCTTTAATAAATTTATACCGATTTTGCATGCTTCATCTTCGCCATTACGATGGATAGTATGTAGTATTAAAAAATTATTTTGAAAATGAATAAAACTATAAATTTTTTCTATTTTTCTAGCCCTCAATTAAAGAAGTTATACGACAGTTTGACATCTCAACAGAGACGAGAAACTTGGAAGGGAATATGGATATCTAGGCGTTTACAGGGCTTATGACCTGTCATTGGCTGGGTTAAGTGGCCGCTTGATGTATTACAACATTCCCCATTTCACCTAGTATTTGATATCCATATCTGCCAATATACAGTTTCCATGTAACTAGTTTCCTACTAAGAATTGCCGTCGATTGTTTATCTATGGATAGCATTAGTTTGACTAAATAAATACTATTTTTATTTTATTTATTTACGGAAAAATCTATTTTAAATACATAGTTTAGCATAAAAGGGATAACAAGCAGTAAAAATATGTGACAGAACATTAAATTGGTGAAGCATAGACAGTTCGGGATCGGGTCCACTTCAGTGAATGTTTAAATCTTGATAGACTTACACCGAAGAAGTCCAGATCCCGTCTTGAGTTTACAATACTACACAATCGAGACAATGGGGCATGAAAACCATAGTTAGTTTTGTGGTGACTAAGGAACAGCACGTCATTATTTCTCAACCTACGGACTGGAATACAGAAAGTCACTTGAGTCAGTAAAGATGGTGCATCTATCATGCCATTTAGCAATTTAAATATGAAAATGGAATCAATGTTAGATCTACGCTTTTGAAGACTAGAGATTCTCAACATTGACTCCATATCTTCATAGGTGTAATGCCCACTTTATATGAGACAGTTTCTTGTTCAGAAAACTACACAGTTTCTTGTTCAGAAAACTGTGCAGTCTGTCAAACTTCTGTCAAAAGACACGCTAAATATGTGTATTTTTGAAACGCGATTGTAAGTTATTATCGTATGTTTGCTCTCAGGAAATTGTATATTTAGCTAATTATGTATATATGTTATTGTTTTTTTACGTATTTAAAAGCATACAATAAACCAATGTCTATTTAAACGTTACATAAAAAACATTGACTGTCATGTCAGCTTAAATCTGACACTAGCACACAGTTTTTCATGCAGTTTTAGCTTTATACGGGACCGTTTTCAGACTGCACAGAAAACTGTGTAGTAAACTGCGCCATATAAAGATAGCTTTATCGTCTCTCCCCAGACCGATCATCCATGTTACTATTTTATAAGAATTTGCCAAAATTTATCGGTCAAAAACTATGGGTCAAATTAAAAAAAAATTGTCTACAAAATCGACTCCAAATATGACGTAGATTCACTGGTTTTCCGCTTGTACATCGAGTTACCATGTAGAGATATTATGTTCCACATAGGAAGCGGATACGGAAGGATGATGACGATATTTTTAAAAATTGTGATGATAATTCGACATAAGCGTTGACTGTCACTATCATATCGGTGTGATCCGTTCCTGCGCCATGTGATGAAGATTCTCTCGCTTCCTCAACCGCCTTCATCTCTTGATGGTTAAGTCATTTCGCCAAGGGGTCATCAAGCCCACAATCCACCTGTTAATGACGAGAGGTGAATTTTCAAATCTGTACCGTTATTGGCGGACGTTGGAGCGTATTATATGTCAGATTAGGTTCCAGAACTGGGGTGACCATGAATTGAACATAATTAAACACACCGTTACAATCGAAATTAAATTTAAAAATTACAATTTGACATCTCAACAGAGACGAAAAGTTTGGAAGGGAATATGGATATCTAGGCGTTTACAGACCTGTTATTGGCTGGGTTAAGTGGCCACTTGATGTATTACAACATTCTCAATAGATGACAGAGAGTGTTCACATGTGAAGCGTCGCGCCATTTTACAGTATATTGGCAATTATGGATATCAAATGGGGAATGTTGTAATACATCAAGTGGCCACGTAACCCAGCCAATGACAGGTAATAAGCCCTGTAAACGCCTAGATATCCATATCCCTTCCAAAGTTCTCGTCTCTGTTGAGATGTCAAATTATATTATATTAGCCCGTAATGGGTGAAATCCAGTTTTTGTCTACAAGTATTTGGACACACTCAAAATGTTGTTTTTAAAAAAAAAAAAACAATTTTTTTACACTAGCAAGATGTTTATGTTTCTAGTAATTATAATGATATATTTTTTCCTCTTCACTTTGCATTTTACACACTATTTTTTTGATTATTTTTCGTCCTTTCATGAGGTCGCGGGTTCGATCCCCGGTAGGGTCAATCTGAAATATTTCATTCGACACTGTTAAAACTATCCTTACGGAGCCCGGTATAAAAAAATCCACGTTCTCCGGTGATATGTATTTTGTAAATCTTGAAAATGTGATTTAAAAATCGTAAAAACATGAATATTGATAAATATTTCTTTTTTATTGACCATCGCTTAAGTTGATATGTAATAATTTTTGTAGTATTAGTTCTGGAAATTATATAAATTGGTGATCTAATCCCCGATTTTTTGACCAATTGTTAATTTCCCTCGCTACAAATTAATAACTACTATGTATTGAAATGCTTTTATGCGATTTGCAATTCCGAGGCCCGTATATATTATATTTAATATAGATTGTTATCATAATTGACGAGTTGTGGTAAATACACACCATCGGGACGCGAAAGTTAGAGAAAGGAAATAAATAACTAGCCACAATTTTGATTTTTTAAATACATTCATAGACAACGCCTTGACTGCCGACAATGCATTTGTACGTGATGAGGAATCATTTTCAGATAAACGATTACACACATACGCTTGATATTTGAAAAATATAGTGTTAATTTCTTCATTCTTCTTTATCAGCCATTGTTCATCCACTGCCTCCGACATGTTGGTCCACTGCTTTCTATCCTGGGCCTCGAGCTGCCATCTGGATCCTGCAGTACTTTTTATGTCGTCTGTCCATCGTCTTGGTGGTCTTCCTACTGGTCTCCTTGCAGCTCTAGGTCTCCAGTTAGGCGGGCGATTCGTCCATCGGTCCTCACTCTGACTCTCTTCAGCTGGGAGACAGCTTTTATGACGTCTGACTCTAGTCCGTCTTCTTATCTTCTCGTTAGTGACATGGTCTCTTACACTGATGCCGAGGATGCTTTGGTCCATTGCCTTTTAATAGTTAAACAGTTAATTTATCAAAAAAATATTAATACCTTTCCTAATTAGGAATGGAACCTGGTCACCCTAGCTAACGTACCAACGCCGTGTAACGAATGTGGGACCTAATGAAAGATCGTTATTTTTTCCGGTCACGACGCCGTGGCCTAGTGGTTAGGAGTTGGGACCCATGATGCAGGTGTGCTGCATTTCTGGGTTCGACACCGACAAAATTGCGTTGAAAATGTGAAAAAAATATTTACGATTTTTTTAAATAATGCAAGATGACCAGTCTTGCGCCACAGCGCCAGTAGTCCTAGGTATCATATATAAAATATTTTGAAAAAAATACATTTAAATTAATATTTCATGGCAGTGCAACGCGCTACCGCTACACCACGAGGCGGAAAAAAATTAGCTGACTATAATTTATATGCCTGTAAATGCCTATAATTTCCATATTTCTCCACGCTGTCCTGAACACCTCCTGCTGACAATCCGTAGACAATTTACGCCTGAATTACGTGACATGGACCTGACCTGATTCCACAAACTAGCGCCTGCCTTCGTCTAAAAAAATGCAATATAATATATAAATAAATAAAAAGGGTCAGACAGTTACGCGGATGACGTAACAGTATTGCTTGAAGAATGGGTTTGTGTGTGTTTACGAAACGTTGAACGAAATGAACGTCACGACCAACGCATCTCATTATAGTCGTTACAGAATGGAAAAAGTGTTTTGGGTAATGGGTTACGATTTGTTGAAAGTCTAAATAAAAAATAGACAATTACAACAACGACTTAAGTGCAAACCTACTTCTGCCACTACTACCACTTTCCCTGCACTTTTGAATTGTACACAAGTGCACTGAGATCATTTGTTGCACAAAGGCTATAAGTGCAAACCTAAAAGATTTTGACGTGATAACGTCTAATAAATCGATGAACGCCGGCTGGACACACGAAAAAGCACGACTCATTGTCACGTTCCGCCTGAGCCGAGTGTGCAAGCGAGAGCGCGGAACAAGCGATAGAGAGGCACGATCGGCCTAAGCGTTCGGTTTGTGACGCATCTATCTCTCTTCCACTCCATCGGCCGATGCGTCCGAGTAGAAGGGAGACAGCAGCAGCACACAAGCTACAAAGTGAAAGTGAAATTAACGAGTGCAAAAAAAATGATAATTTATGGAAAAAATTGTAATTTTCAATTAACTCCTGCTTTGTATTATACAAAATAATGATAATTCAGTAATAATAATTCAATTCAATTCATAAAGTATGCTATTTTTCATCAATGTTTTCTTATTACGTTATCACGTAAAATTATTGTCGGTAAACCGACTTAACAGACAACCAAAAGTTTTTTTAAACTTTTTAACTTTTTAAGGTGAGGCGCCATTACGTGACCGCGGCTGTTTCTCCATTCAATCGAGTCCTTGATTTTCTCACTGGAATGTTAAAGTAGAGCAATGATTTTTTGCAAATCTCTATTATATTGATTTTTAGACTTAATAAAAACACGAACCTGGTTGATACAAATAACTCATTTAATGGACAAGCGAAACTAGTGAATTTACTCATATTTGGAGTAGATTTTGTAAAATAAAATTTATTGATTTGACCCATAGTTTTCGAGAAAAATGATTTTTGCAAATTATTATAAATATAATTTATTTAGTCAAATTAAAAGTATTTATAAGGGAAACAAAATAAAATTGGATGGCTTCATGTAAAGATTTTATGAAATTTTATTTAAATCTGCGGTACTAATGAAAGCTTTAATGAGAAGAAAAAATAAAAATTTCAAGCTCAGATTCAAAAGTCATATTAAACATTCTAAATTCTAAGCAGATAGATCCGTAATGGAGAAAGTATACATGGTGTAACAAAACTCGATGTACAAGCGAAACTAGTGAATTTACTTCATATTTGGAGTAGATTTTGGAAAATAAAATTTGTTGATTTGACCCAAAGTTTTCGAGAAAAATGCATTTTTGCAAATTTTATCAAATGAATATACTTAGTCAAATTAAAAGTGTTTTTTAAGGGAAACAAAATAAAAAACGATACTTCAGTAAGATTTTGTGAAATTTTACTTAATCTGCGTTACAAATGAAAGCTTTAATGAGAAGAAAAAAATAAATTTTTCAAGCTCAGATTCAAAAGTCATATTAAACATTCGACTCCAAATATGATATAGATTCACTAGTTTTCGGGTTGTATAACATGTTTTGTTACTCCGTGCATAAATAATTCGTTGAAAAAAAAAAAAAAAAAAAAAAGAGAAGTTCCTATATATCACGAATAACTCAAATACAAAATTTCTTATTTCCCATTCAAAAACCCGAAATGTCCAAAAACGCCTCAAAGAGCACGTTCAAGAACCGACCTAGTGCAAAATAAATAGATTTTTATCATTGTTCAAAAAAGGGTTTAAAAGGGGGGCTTTTGTACCGGGTGGCAACTTTGTAAATATTCCGCAACTAATTTAAATATCGTATTGTAAAGAAAAAAAGAGTTTGCACACGCCTTCTTAATACTAATCGATTTGGGTCGAAAAAAAACTACCCCGAAAATTTCATCCTATTGATCAACCGATGAATGATAGTTTTGAACCCCGGTCATTATTTTCTGTAAGTTTTACTACCATTAATTTGGAGACCGGCATACTTATTCGCCAGTTCCCCCATCCGAGACATAAAGCGTTCAACCGCAGTCAGTCAGTGGTTTCAATGAAGCGGGGTTTAGGGAAAATTGGGGAGGGGACAGAACGCATTATGCATCTCACACTATCATCCTAGCATCCTATCTGGCAGAGACTATTTCATCAACCGATCCCCTGCCGTACCTTATCACAATACCTATCCAAAGACAATCGCATGATCCATACAAAAAGGACACAATACAATTGAGTTGAGGGATTAGACCTAGCACCCAGCGTACACACAGATATATAAAAAGAACACAATTGAGTTGAAAGTAGCAAGCGCATACCAAGTCCCCCCCGGGGACTACCCCACTAAGCAATCTTTTAGTTCTAGATGCTTCCTTTAACGGAAAAAAATCTCTCAAAGTATAAGCAGAGAGGCTACAACGCCACACCACCCTGCCCTGACACACTTCCCTTGCTTCTTCCACATTCATACATCTTCTCACGCATACACGCCGATTATGCCGACTTTTCACAAATACACACATCACACATACACACACTAACACACCCTCACGTCCTCTTCATTTCACATTATTTTACTATTTTTATTTTGCAGTTTTTACATAATTAATATTTGATATGTTCTTAGGTATTCTATTCACCTACATATTTTGTTTCAATATTTTGTTGGAACTAAGAACTCTATAATTAGCTTCTGAAATGTTAAATTGTAAAAAAAACTTAGCCTTATAATTAAATACATTTTAAACTTAGCTCCGTACTTTTACAAAAATGTACTGAAATTAAATAAATAAATAATTTAAATTTAAATATCTACAGATTGAAGAACATTTTTAACGTTTTTCTGTGCATTTGTAACAAGCATTTTGTAACATCGTTTATCATTGTACAACATGAAAAGACAGTTTTCTAACTTGCCCTGCCCGGAATCGAACCCAGAACGACTGTCATGACAGTTCAATTAACAGCAGTGTGACTAACTTCCATCTGACGGGTGTCACATTCAAATCCCAGAAATATATTGGTAGCCTTACAAAAGGGGAACAAAAAAACGTTACTTAATCAGCTACAAATAAATCCGATGTGTTTATTACAGGTAAATATTTGAATTAAGATACTTAGAAGCGATTTTCATGTGTCTATACTTATTATTTGTTCGCTTGTATACTTATTATTTTAACACGTTTAAAAAGAAGTATATGATACCTTATACAAGCATTTAAACGTAAGACTGATCACAGACGATTACAGAGGATATATCTATTTGATATTATCAAGAAAACTATCAGCTTATTGTAGTACCTTAATCAAGTAATACATAGCGAAAAAGGAATATTTAGAAATCAACCCTTATTGCTATCGTTACTCCGTTTCCGTCCTTTTAATTATAAAAACTTTAAAAAAAAATTACAGTTAATGTATATTCTTTGAAATCCCAACAAAACAATAGGGTGGATGCAATAGCTATTGGACACTTTTAAAAAAAATTACAAAACGATTTATTGTTGGAACTGTAATAACTTAATTATAGCATTTAAGGTATTTTTTTGGGAGAAGTTTAATTGCCTTTTATAAAACCTGATCGAAAAAGTAAAACACTAATACAATTTTTACAGTGTTTAAAAAAAATACATGTAATTTACAGTAATTGGACACATTTTCTTTTTCTATTGCATTATAGCCTAAGTATTTCTTAATTTATCAAATAAATATTTACAAATGCTGATAGATTCAAGCCTTCCACGTAGTTTATGCACGGTTCAAAGCTTGTAAAAGTTCTGACTTATGATAGAAATTTTTCCTAATGTCAAATAAAATGTCACAGTCAAATTTTGCCATTGAAATAAAACAAAAGTTTGAATGCATTTCCTTAAAGAAAGGACTCACCAAAAAAGTACATTTTTCTGGTAGAAGTAAATTCTTTCAGTATACTTGTTTTTGAAAATCTAATTTAGGGTGTCCAATTATTATAGCATGTTCAATTACTGTAGCACCCACCCTATTTTAAAAAAATACAAAATTAAAACATAAATCACCATAAACTTGACAAAAGCACTAAATTTAAATACTTTTAAATGGCAGATCATAAATTTAATAACAATTCATAAATAGTTGCACAAAATATCTGGATATAAAAAATTACAATGAAAATCTAGAGCAAAAACGGCACCATTTTTTGTGAAGATCAACGTAAGTTTATTTGTACCGTACCGTAAACACACAAAAAAAGGGACAGCGCTATTCAAAGAATGCATGTAAGAAACAGTACAAAAAAGGACGAAACTGTTAGGTCGAAATGGTCAAAGGATTGGACAATAACTGTATCTTACACAAAACCGTTATTTGAAATATAAAGGGGTTAGATACTTAAAAAAATCCTTATTATTATAATATTTATTTAGTATATATATTTTTTACATAGACTAATATAAGTAATTACATTACACTTCATTATGATTTTTTTTTCTAATTATTCTTATCCATCTATTATACATTTTTCAATTTAGCTATAATATAATACCTACACTAATATTTTTCACACATATATTTTTTTACATTTAACCCTAAATAACTCTACATTTTGTTCATTTCTTATTTCATCAGGAATCTCCTCATACATTTTAATGCCCTTATACATAAGACAATTCTGTGACATAGCTTTTCTTTTCTTTTCTAATCTTATATTTTTTGAACCTCTTGTTGCATATTTATGAAAAAAAAATTTGTTATGTATACATAATTTTATATTCACGTATTATTTAGGTACCTACATACTATAAAGATAATTAATATTCAATATCTGTTACCTTGGACTGGCGGTAAAGCTATACACCGATCATCTTGCCTTCAAGAAAAGATAAAAAAGTAAGGAATGAAGGTTTGTGGAAAGAATTTCAACCCTTGATATGAGTTAATATTCAATATCATATCAATAAAAGGGGTAGATTTATGTATGATAGAGATCGCGTTTTACAATGGAACAATAATAAATAATATAAGGGTTTGTATGCAATACCCGATTTTTATGAATACATAAACCGATATAATATGTAATATAAAATATAATCATTCCATTGTTGTAAATTATAATATCAAAGACACTTTATAAGTAAAATGACAATAACAATAAAAAAATACAATATCCACGTGTTGTTATTGTTGTCCGCCTCGTGGTGCAGCGGTGGCACGTTGGACTACCGTGCGTTAGGTCGCGGGTTCGATTCCCGTGGGGGGTCAACATGAAATATGTATTTACATGTGATTTTCATATTAATATTTTATGTGTGATACCTTGGACTGGTACTGGAGCGGATCATCTTACCTTCATGTAACAAAATGATCAAGATACACTGCACTTGGTGTACCGATGCAGTGCCCTATGCACTATTGGGTGCGGATTAGGGAAAATAATAATAGGAGTAATAAAAACAATGCGCATTATAAAAAATATATACTGCACTAAGTCCCCTTGAGGTGATTTCTCACAAAAATGGCGCTCAATACATTATCCAATAATAGTAATAATAAGATTTAATTTATTGAATTCCACATTATAACTCACACAGTCCGCCAATTTCTGTCCAAGAAACATCCCCCCTCCATTGAGAGACCCTGACCGCGGATGCACGGGTGGATGTCTGGGATGGGGGGCCTGGCGAAGCAGTATGCCGGTCTCCACACGGGTGGTAGTAATTACTAATAAATAATGATCGGGGTAGAAACTAACATACCCTACTACTGTTAATTTGGGCCGACTCTGGTTGGTTTGGGTGATGGAAACAATGACAATTATAATACATAAGCCGAAACAGTGGTAGGGGCAATGAAAGCATTTGTTCGCATACATAACGTAAATACATCCGTATTTTTATCACACTAACAATCTTAAAATCGCGGTTTAGCTTGTTGAAAAAATCGGTAGAGTTGGCTGGACTGAAAAAAGACTCAATAGTCTTTAAAGCAGTCTAGGGAAAGGGTGGGGCTTTCATTGTCCAAGAAACATGTTACTATTTCTTTCCTATGTCGAGATATTACCTTTTAAATACCTAATCGCATTTCAATGGAACAGTATCGGAATAAAATCACATTTTTGCGATTTTTCAAATGTTGAATAATTCGAGTTAGTGCAGTTGAGTAATCATGATGCGAATGGTTCACGAGACAACCTATATTTCTCCCGCGAAACTAGTGTCTCGACACTGATGTCCGCCTAAACTAAATGACATAAGTTGTGGCTACAGACACTGTCTTGACATCCGAACACCGAAATTGGATACATCGTCCAAAGATCGCTGTACTGGTACTTGCGAAAGGAAAAAAACGAGAGGGCCTTCCGAAATGTGAATACGTGCTTAATAATTATTGTAAGTTTAATATTTAAAAAAATAATTTTCATTCTTATGTTATATTGTACATCTGTAGAGAGCGAACTGAATGTAACGAAAACAACAGGATCGAAAAAATTCATGCATCTATGTGTATACATCCAAAATTCAATCTATCTTTACATCCAAAATTCATGTATTGGAGATTGAATTTTTTCTTCCCTTTAGCTTTCTAATGTGTGTTCAAGACTTTAAATTCACTAGATAGAGCGTTTCCATGCAAATTTTTTTTAAATATACGCTTCCTAGGTTTAATTTCATAACACGTCATATTATTTAATTTCACTATCTAAAGACTACAGCACTTAATCCAATACACGAAACGTGTGACGCAAATGTCTAGTGATGACGTTGATGCCTATTGATGACGTAGTGAGTGACGTAGTGGGTAACTAGACACCTAGACAAGGTAGTACTACAAAATTTGGGACTTACATGAAAAAAATCATTAGTAGGAAAAACTGGTGGAAAATGAAACAATCTTGAAATTCTGAAAAAGTCTCAAAGACTCGTTAGGCAGGGCATGTCGTGAGGATGCCCGATGAAAGAGCACGAAAATCCTGTGGATTCCTCAGTGGAAGCAGACTAGAGGCAGATCTAGGAAGATTGATCTCTTCGACTCCAGCATTGGATCAATCAAGTCAGTTTGTAATAAACTCTAGCATTGTATTGATGTGTATTTAAAGCATATTATGTATTATATATATTTTTCATTTTTATGTATTTATGTAGGCGTTTATAATGAACAATAATTTAAAAAAAGATGTGGTGAATGGAGTGAGGAGCAGGATGAGGGAGAGAAGAGACTGGAGAAAGATGGCCAGGGATAGGAGCCGGTAAAGAACACGTGTGGAAGAAACCAAATCCTACTCTCGGATGTAGCGTCGAGCAAGAAGAAGGGAAAAAAAGACTACGAATTTAATGTTTTTGGTAAAACTCCATTTAAACACAATATTAAGTGGACGCATCCAATAAATAAAAATAAAAAAACATTTTTTTCAATCAGCGTTTTGTCTTGTTAGGACATTCTCAGAAACGCGTCACTGCGTTTATTAAACATAAATATATCGAAGGACTCGATTTTTTTTGTTTTTGTTGGATTTATCATCTATGGGCTGTGGAGTTCTTTAAAAATAAAGCCAACTATTGCTATAATGTACTGTTCATGTTTGTAAAGTTTGGTGGGCCGTTGAAATCTGGAAGGCAGTCGTTGCGGTGGCCTTGTATTATCCGTGGACCGAACCGGTTAATCGGTCGCGTTCTAACCGCGTTCATACGTGTCTAGGCGAATCGTGCGGTAACATATTTACAGGCAAGTGTTTCTAGCGGGAGGGATTACATTGCTTCACTGCTGCACCGCCGGCCGTGCAACTTGCATGCTAGACTGAAACAGTCGGGACAATGGTCAATGCCTGGGCGCAACGCACGTAAACATATTTACAAGCAAGTGATTCTAGTGGGCGGGCTTACATCGCTACATGGCTGTACCGCTGGCTGTGCAACTTGCATGCTAGACTGATAAAGCGAGACAGCGCTTAGTTTCTGGTTGGATCGTGCGGTAACATATTGATTTGCAAGTAGCGTTTCTAACGAGAGTTTCCATCGTTTCTAAAATCAATGGTTCTAAAATACATTTCTATTAATTTAAGTTTTCTTACTGGGAGGGCTTACGTCCCTGTATTACTGGCATACTGGAGGTACAACTTGAGCAGTTCACTGCCGCACTATTAATAAGTAATGTCATGTTATTCTCCCGCCTCTCGTAAGAATGACATTCCTGACTTCCTTTTAACTGATAAAAAATAGCAATTTAACTTTTGACCCCGTTATTCTACCTTATTTCATTACCACAGAATCTGCTCTATGGTAAGTGAAATCTCGTTCTGAGCTTTTTGGTCTATGATTCCTTCTTGCAAAAATAACTGTCATGGCGAACGGGCGCATCTATTTTCTATTCAGGCCGACCCGGCATAAATCCTGGGGAATGAAGACATAATCGTAAGTGTTATAGCTTTTTAACATTAACTTCCATCCCCGAATCAAAACTACGTACTACAGCCCAGTCACTTTAATCTTTTCAGGTCTAATTCCCTCCCTTTATCTACTTCCCTACTCCTGACATAATATTAGAGTATTATAAAAATTAAAAATGGCCTAGACACTGATCCGTGTCTAGTTATCAGCTAGTTACCGAGTGTCACACGCTGACCGGTACATCACGGAACGCAGATATTATCCCATATCCGTCATCGCTCACGCGTGAAATTCTGGACCACGTGTGAGGATATATATTTACAATTTGATGCCTCAAAGGACTAATTAACAAAGCTTCACCTCGTGCAGGTCCTGATGTGGACACTGCACACTGACGATACATGGATTCTTCACCTCTCTTCAAAATTTCACCTCTACATAAAATTAAATTCTTAACCTCTAAATCACTTCGTTCATCTCAACACTAGCCTGTTTTTTTCTTTAATCTTCGACGTAGAACTTGTTAATTGTAAATTCAGTATGAATGATTCGATGGATGGATTCATTTACTTAAGTTTTCAACCTATATATTTGCAATTATATCTTTGTTATATCTTGTCAAAATTAACCTATACACTTACCGTGCCTAACATATCTTCTTAACCTTGTAAACATATTTATATTTTAATTACACACATTGAATTTCTATAGCTTTGTTTTATTTATATTCTGAATTCTGTGGTATTTCAATCCTTGCTTACTTTTATAAATTTTCGTGAGTCTTTTGCTAACTGATTGAGCTATGCAGGTGAGCGTATGAGGTTGTGGAGCCAATCAGGTAAGCCTCCCACCCTCCACGTCACAATGTCACCTTCAACGCGGGGCCAAGTTCACCCTGTCTTTAATAATTAACCCTGACTTTACTTATTGTATGTAATATTTGACTCACTGGCGCCCATTTATCTCTATAAACTTCTATAATCTTTGAAATCATCCCACCACAGACGGTAAGAATGTAAATAAAACTTATATTATTATTATATTTTTATATATTATGTCAAAACCTCTATCTCATTCCCTTCCCAAAAATCCCCAACCTCTGAACGTGCCAAGACGGAGGACATGGCAAAGCAACTTGATGCTGCAACCAGATGCAAGGACTAGAGTAGGCGTGCTGCTATGACGTTTGAACGCTACTTCAACCCTGCAGCCAAGAAGGAGAACATCTGACAAAGAATCAGGTGAAATCGCTCATTGTTGAAGTTCTATTTTTGTTTATTTTCTTTTCTTTCTAATCAATTTTCTGATACAGAAAGCTACTGGTGATTTACTTTCCTAGGAGAATACAAATTCTCTAAAATTAAGTCAGACATTATATGTCTACTTAGGTTTTTTTTGTTCTGCTAACATACTGATGCAGAAGACATCACATTGTGTGGCTATTTTGCACGTCACAAATATGCTGTAGGCTGGCATGATCTTGGTTATTTTACCTTCTTTTTTTTTGAGAAAAAATAACACAATCTCTCAAAAATTCATTTTTTTGGACAAAATATCTACTGTATGCATTTGAACATGAAGGTAGAAATTTTTTGTTAAATTAAGTTTATCACAAACTTGATGGAAAAAGCTGGCGTGGGTAGAATCAAAAAACACTCTTGTGGCAACCTTGATACAATACACTTGTGCTGTGACAAATTTGATTCTCATCTTGTTTTTTCTTTTGCTGAATTCTTAGTAAAAAGAAGTTTTATCTTTTTATATTATTGAATAATCTGGAAGTGATCTAATTCAGTAGTAAAAAAAAAAGCTGAATTATCTTATATTTTGCAGAATGGTTTTCTGTGAAACAACTTGTGTTTGGAAACATTGTATTCTGAACAACATTTTTTTTCTTTTCAATATTATATTGAATCTTACATCTTGTGCTGTGCTGTGAACGTTACTTCCTTTTACTGAAGATTATTGTGGAAAATCATTCTATGATAACCTGTAAATTTTACAGATACTTGTAAAATTAACTTTTACCAATTCTACCTACCGACATGTGGAGTGTAGATTGTTGTACAATCATCTAATGCCATGAGGCAAAATTCTTACTATTAACTATTTTAAAAAGTTAATACATCTTTATAAATACAGGATTGACTTTTCCTTTATTTATTCTTTATGCCTTTTCGCACAGTGGGCAAACTATGACATTTTTGTAAAGCATGGATACTGAGATATTTTTTAAATTACAGACGACGAATTGGAAAGTAACTATTGAGGAACTTAATGGAATATGGAGCTGCTATATTATATAAATTCTCTGAGAACACGCACCATGGCCGACGACACTTCGTCAGCAAATTATACAGGTTGTACGGTTGATATTATAACATATCGTTTATTTAACTTATTTTGACTTCTCAAATCTATTTTTATTTTAAATTTTTCTTTCGCTTGGCGAAACCTTTTCGTTGCATTATGGAGGAAATATTTTTCTGAACATAATTTGTTTAAAGTGACATCTATGTATGTTTCTAGATTCTAGTGTGGGGTTCGATTTACAATTAAAAATTTAAATTCCATTCACGGAAAATAAATATTGCACTTGTTAAATATTCAAATTTAAAAATAGTAAATGCATATATTCAATATATCCTTATATATATTTTAAATTTCTTGAAAACTTTATTTGCTAAAAATGCAATTGTAATAACCTTGGTTACTATTTTGAAAATATGAATAAATCTCAAATCTAATGCGACATCTATCGTCGACAATATATAATTATTGGTGGAATTTATTTATCTGTTTTCGTTCATAACGCGTGACTCATTGCAATCAGGTCTATTTTTAGAATCTTAATGTGTCATTGATCCTTATTGCTTAAACTGGTTTTTGAATGCGTTTATGAATATAATATAAAATATTTTCATTACACTGTGAATGATGGCAATTCAAATATTAAATTCATACGATGTGTTATATGCAAATCTTATATGGCCTGGAAAACTTTTTGAATATATTTCTTTTGTTTTGAAAAGTTTACTCTACTTAAATATACGTTGATATGCATGGTGCATAGGGCATCCATGTACTATCATCTTTTGCTTTAGAAAATTAATTTTTTTTCTTTTGAAAATTTTTTTTTGTTCGCTTAAGGCGGATGCCTAGACAATGTTTATTCATCATTGTATTGGTGCATAGGGCACGATGCCTGCTTCAATATAAATCGGTGAATGCCTTGTTCCACTGGAAACGATTTTGTGTGTTTTTCTCGCTTTTGCTCGAGAAAATTCTCTTCTTGTGTACATACGATCGGTACGCGAAGGAAAAACGCGTATCGCTGTATCTCCTTGTTCTGTTGCAGGACATCTCTTATTTTTGAGGGTGCGATCCTAGAAGCGATTGCATGCCTTGTTTTTCTGAAAACTTTCTATGAAATACCACGCTCTGGGGGTTAATTTCTATCTTCTTTACACGAGAGCCTCTGTAGTAGGGAGGGCTGACAATGTTCCCGAAGACTTGCGCGATACCATTAGACAGGTAAAAACAGTCTAGAATATAAAAAGTACAATTGCGTGTGAGCAGTGTGATGTATGGTGCAGTTTGGATTTTGGAAGCAGAATGAAAGAGACGTCTGAATTTTTGTAACCAAAGGCCATTCTGAAGTATTGAAGATGATCACGCCATGCAATTAATTTCTCGTAGAGGAGCACTGGAGTCTGAAACTCATGTTCAGTGTGGAATCTGTAATTTAATGTTAAAGACAGCTTCTGAAGTCGAGGTTACTAAACCTAAATGTTTCGACAAAGAACTGCTCGGCGCTCGTTTTGCTATTAGGGAATGTTCCCAAGCAAAGCCAGTTCTCCAAAACCAAATTTACTAGATAGTCCAAGCAAGTGACTGATATATCTACGTACCTTATTTTAAAATTTCTATGTGATGTAATAATTTTGTATGTTTCAGAATTCTACTATTTCCTTGTGTACCTTCGAACCAAGGGCACAAAGGAAATTACTAATACAACTGGTGACCATATTTTGTTGTAGTACGTATGTTTGATTCTCACTCCAACACTTCATCTTCTAATCTCTAATAGTAACTTCTTGAAATCTTTTTTTTGTTTATCGAGGAAGGGAGTGTTGTCATGTTATTCTCCCGCCTCTCGTAAGAATGACATTCCTGACTTCCTTTTAACTGATAAAAAGTAAGTGTTATAGCTTTTTAACATTAACTTCCATCCCCGAATCAAAACTACGTACTACAGCCCAGTCACTTTAATCTTTTCAGGTCTAATTCCCTCCCTTGTATCTACTTCCCTACTCCTGACATAATATTAGAGTATTATAAATTAAAAATGGCCTAGACACTGATCCGTGTCTAGTTATCAGCTAGTTACCGAGTGTCACACGCTGACCGGTACATCACGGAACGCAGATATTATCCCATATCCGTCATCGCTCACGCGTGAAATTCTGGACCACGTGTGAGAGGATATATTTACAATTTGATGCCTCAAAGGACTAATTAACAAAGCTTCACCTCGTGCAGGTCCTGATGTGGACACTGCACACTGACGATACATGGATTTCTTCACCTCTCTTCAAAATTTCACCTCTACATAAAATTAAATTCTTAACCTCTAAATCACTTCGTTCATCTCAACACTAGCCTGTTTTTTTCTTTAATCTTCGACGTAGAACTTGTTAATTGTAAATTCCAGTATGAATGATTCGATGGATGGATTCATTTACTTAAGTTTTCAACCTATATTTTGCAATTATATCTTTGTTATATCTTGTCAAATTAACCTATACACTTACCGTGCCTAACATATCTTCTTAACCTTGTAAACATATTTATATTTTAATTACACACATTGAATTTCTATAGCTTTGTTTTATTTATATTCTGAATTCTGTGGTATTTTCAATCCTTGCTTACTTTTTATAAATTTTCGTGAGTCTTTTGCTAACTGATTGAGCTATGCAGGTGAGCGTATGAGGTTGTGGAGCCAATCAGGTAAGCCTCCCACCCTCTACGTTACAGTAAGTAAAATGGAAGGTTGGATACATGGACAAGAGAATATGTAACTGTCAGTAGTTGAACATTTTACTATCAATTATTAGTTTTCAAAGATAAAAAAAATATATAAAACGATACTAACACGCTTTAGTAGATATATTATCTTTCGCGTCTGGTCAACCTGCGATTTATTTTCATAAATTTGAGATAGGATTTTTTATTTCACTACAGTTTTATGACCACAAAAAAATAATGATTTTATCGTAATTGAAAAAACAATTAACATTGTTCCAATTCAAAATAAGTAGGTATAATTCAAAATACACAGATAATAAGTACCTGTGTGAATATAATCACCAATTATTATTGTAGAAAATTTAACATTAATCCCATAAAACTTTTGTGTTGTTTTTCAATGTGAAAACTTAAGACATAAAATATTGACTAGTACAAAAATAGAGAAGAGAAAGTGAACATACACGTAGAAAAATAAAAATATTTTAAGATATGTAATATTATACTTTTTTAATGTTTTGAGTTTGAACGAATGCCGATCAAAACGCTCTCATATGTATTGAAGTAAACTAGATTTTTTTTAAATTACTACACATCAACCATTTTCATTTTAAACATATACAAAATCAATTATAGTTACAATATCTATTTTGAAATTCAGCATTTTGAATTATTTATTTATTAGACAAACTTGAAAAAAACTTACATGTTAACTAGTACGCATGTTCACTCAACCATCGAATGGATAAAAAGAAAAACAATAACTTAAATACACGTCAATCTACTTTACTGAAGTCAACTCGCCACTTGCACAAGTAACTTGCGCAAGCAGCTGTCGGGTGTCGACTCCCCCGCACTTTGCGGATGTAAAGTTTATTTTTGAGGAGCGCGTTTTTTCTATGCGCTCATTTGATGAATTACCACACTTCTTTAAATAGTCAGAATATCGTAAGTCACAGCATTAATGCACTGAATTACAAGCCTTATTACTGGAGTCAATAAGGGCGAACATTCCGATCGGATCGAGAGAGATTGTGGGTTTTGTTACTAGTTTAGCAGAGTCGGGGAATTGTTTTTGATTATTAAAAACATATCCCTAGGCGTAAAAATATTTATGTTACATCATTATCGATGCCAAAATCGATGCCAAAATTTGAATGAAATGTTTTATTTATTACGGCTAATGAGATGTGACAAAAAACTTTTAAATGACCTTTTATTGGGATATACATAAAAGCATGGTTATCCGTACGATCGTAGTCCTAGATTTTCCCCTGGAAATAAATACTAGAGAACTAAAGCAATGATTTTTTTTACACGTTTTGATTTCGACGAGAAGAGTGCTTGCATCGTTTTATTTTTTAAATAATTTATTTATCTCCTTGAACAAAAAAAACAATAACAGAATCCTACTACTGAAAGACGTCCCACACTTCGATTAGATTTATCTACAGCTATAGGCAGTGTTTTAGTACCGATCCGCAATCAGCGCACGAAATTTGGGGAGCGCGCTTTTGCGGTTGCGGGCCCCGTGGCTTGGAATGCTCTCCCAATAGAAGTGCGAAACTGTGAGAGTGAAATGATGTTTCGAAAGAAACTTAACTTAACAAACCCATTTGTTCTCTAAATCTTTTGATATACTTTGATGATTGTATTTTCTACGCACACAGTGAGTTTCTTTCACTTTAAATTTCCCGAGCCGTTAAATTCAATATTTGAAGCGCCCTTGAGGTATATTTGTACGAAAACGGCGCTATATAAATTATCCATAATAATATTAATACTACCCTCCCTTATTCGTACCCAATGGTGCTCAGGGCACTGCATTGTTACACCAAGTGCAGTGAAATTTAGCAGAATAATATAACAAAAAAATAAGAAAAAAAATGGAACACGCTTCTGATCGAAAAATCATCGCTCTTGTGCATTCTAGGAAAAAATCGAGGACTACGATTGTTTGGAGAAATGGCCGCGATCACGTCACAACGCATCCTTTTAAGTAACTACCCAAGAACAGTTTTAAAATTTTTTTTTTTTTACTTAATCTATGTATTTATGTAACTGCGATTTTCTTTGGTCATATTCCATGAAAATTTTTTTTTGTAATCTAAGATTTAGATATTATTCTCTTTAAAAAATACTGCAGGTACATAATTTAGAAAATGCATTTAAAACATTTGTAAAAAATCTGTTTCAACAATAAGAGATTAAAACGCAACCTATTGTAATTAAAACCACCTTTTTGCAAAATGTTAAAAACTGAATTAAAAGCTTGATCGCGCGCGGACGGCATTAGGCATTGGGTTTTTAAGACAAAGGTTAAATTTTTGTTTATTTTTCGTTTGTTTTTTAAAACAAGATCGCGGCAGATCCTCTGTTGTTGTTTATTTGTTGTTTTTTTCTTATTTTTCTTCTCATTCTGATCCCATTTAATTTTTTTAGGCGGCAGACGGCGTTTTTGAAGCCAGGAATTTTATATGAGCCATTTCCACGGTGGCATTTCAACCCATTGGAACTCGGACACATTTAATTTAGAGTTTTATATTTAAAGTATTATCAAGAAACATAAAAGCGCAAAAATGAAAAAAATGTGGAATAAATTCATGGCAATCCAGTTTTCTTTATTTCTCCATATCATTTCATTTTAATTAGGGCTGAGATAAGCATTATCGACAAAATCAAGAAAGGTCTTTTACGATGGTTCGGTCATGTAGAGCGAATGGATGATGAAAGAACGGCTAAAAAAATATATGATGCGACGGTGCCTGGATGTAAAAGTCGAGGAAGGCCGAGAAAGACATGGCATGATCAAGTTAAGCAAGTGCTTGAAAGTGGGCATGTAAGAAGTCGGAATAATCGACGTGCGTGCATGAGAAGATGTATGAATGTGGAGGAAGCAAGGGAAGTATGCCAGGGCAGAGTAGTGTGGCGTTCTATCCTCTCTGCCTATCCCTTCGCGGAAATGGCGTGATGGTTAGTTAGTTAGTTAGTTATTTAATTTTAACACTGCTGTAAAACCGAAATACAGAAAATTGTGGCTAAAAACAGCTTAAATGCGTCAATGCGGCCATGATTGAAGCCTAAAGATAGCTAAATGTATATGTATTTAACATGTATGACACTTTTTAAATTATTTTTATTTCTGCCATAGGTTAACTGCTTCGAACAAGAATTTCAGAGAAGTGACATTTACCGTGTTCGAGGTGTCCAGTTACCCACTACGTCACTCATTACGTCATCAATAGGCGTCTAGGTCATCACTAGACATCTACGTCACACGTTTCGTGTATTGGCCTAAGTGCTGGAGTCTGTAGACGGTAGAAATTGATAATAAGTGTGGTTATGAAATTAACCCTAGGAAGCGTATGTATATTTTCAGAAAATTTTGATGGAAACGCCCTTTTAAGGAATTCTTGTTCGAAGGTTAACTGACTTCAAAGTGTTAACTGAATTTTAACTTCATAAGAGAATTTTCGTGCTACTAACTGTTGTTGGTTGTTAGTTGTCCGAGGCTTTGGTGATAGACGTTGTCGTTGTCGTTTTTTGGCAATAGTCGTTGTTGTTTTTTGGCAATAGTCGTTACCTTTCTGTGGATTGCTCTTTTTTTCTTGCCTTTTTCTTGTCGCAACTGTAGAATTCACAATTTGCAGGCGGGCACCGCGATTTTCCAGGGTCTAGGTTAATGCTTATCGACATTATGTTAAACGACGATACATTTGGACGCGTGAAATTATATCCACTTTTTATCGCTCCCCGAAAAAAGTGATATAACGCCGAGAAAAAGAAAAAGATTTACTGTGAAGGTAATTTAGGCTAATATAAAATTTAAGTAATACCCTTGACTGGCCCTGGAGCTTAAGAATGATCTTATTGCTCTTATGTAATACATGAAGATGCACTGCACTTGGTGTACCAATGCTGCAGTGCCCCATGCACTATGCACCATTAGTTGCTTACAAGGGAAAATAGCAGTAACATATTATTGCAGTAGGTACAATCGCTTAGTTTGAAGGCAGTTTGTGGAATCCATATATTATTTATTTATTTATTTAGTCACGCCCATGGGGCTTTTACAGAACAAATGTAAGTATAAATACCAAAGCTACATACGTAATATAATAAAGGTATTTTTATAATACATTACAATAGAGATATCAGACTGATAATTATGAATATCGGATACGTGTTTGAAAAAATAATTTACATTCAAGTTATTAAGTAGTGATGATTTCATTTTATTTTGAAATCATCGTACAATTTTTATTAGATGCTTTGCATTTAGCTCTTAAATTTGAGAAGTTAACATAATCAGTAGTTAAATCTATTAACTCTTTGTTACACATATTTAAGATGGCGTTTCTACGAGGTGAAGCACCATTGACAGAATAAAACACTATTTATTTATTTATTTAATTAGTGTGTACACATTAAGGTTGCATATTTATGGTCCTGGACTGCCAAATAAGCTAAGAGCTGGGTATTGGCAGTCCTAAATTGTTATAAATATTAAAACATTACATACCACTACGATATTGGAATTATTATGAATATTAAAACACTACATACTAATAAACTACTGAAAATTATTACAAATTATTAAAAACATAACAAACTGAATATGAATATGAAAAATTAATATTAAAACACTACATACTAATGGTAATGAAATATTGAAATTATTATAATTATTAAAACATTACCAGAAAATATTGAAATTGTTATAAATATTAAAACATTACAAACTATGTATGAAAATATTGAAATTATTATAAATATTAGAACTTTACATACCATGCAAATATTGAAATTTTAATACGAGTATAATATGCAAAAGCATTCATAGAATGTAAAAAATGTGGCAAATTATTAAAAAAAAAAACAGTTATTACTAAGGTATGGAAATGTCAAAATGAAAATTTGACAGATATTTCATACTAAGAATATATTGAAAATTGTTATGAATATTAAGACAATTATATAACATACAATAAATACAATAAATAATAAATTATAAATAATAATAAATACCCAATAATATACAATAAATAATAAGTTACTCGCAACCAGAATATATAAGCAGAATATTTAAGCAGAACTAAGTTATGAACTTGAGTAAGGCTTCTGATTCAATGATTCCTAAGTTCATTAAATGGTTAGTGTATGTGTTTTTAAATTTGCGCTTGTATGTGTCGTCCTATGAACATAATCATCGGGAAATCAATATATTTGGATTATATTTTAAACAAAGCATTAATTTATAGAAGTAGATAAATACCAATTATAATATGTATGTACCTTATTAAAAGCATTTATTATTCCTTTTTTATATCGATTTTATCGTGTTGGGACGCTTATTCAGTAAGGGTACCAATTGCAGCTAAAATATAGGAACGGCTAAAAAAATATATGATGCAACTGTGCCTGGATGTAGAAGTCGAGGAAGGCCGAGAAAGACATGGCATGATCAAGTAAAACAAGTGCTTGAAAGTGGGCATGTAAGAAGTCGGAATAATCGACGTGCGTGCATGAGAAGATGTATGAATGTGGAGGAAGCAAGAGAAAGTATGCCAGGACAGAGTGGTGTGGCGTTCTATCCTCTCTGCCTACCCCTTCGGGGAAATGGCGTGATGGTTAGTCAGTTAGTTAGTTATATAGGCAGAAAATAATTTATAATACGGCCGCTTGCTTAGAGGTGGTTTAAAAAATACACCACTTTTTCAATAAACCTTTCATAGTAAACTGGGTGTGTCGAATAATATTGTCTTTAAGGCTTTTAGCCTCTACCGGGTGGCATAAAATCGTTTGTAGATACCGAACTTAGAAAATAGCATGAAAATTGATTAAATAGCTTGTTAAACCTGCATACTCATGGACCACATTTCTTCGTTTGCTTTGGATAAATTCCGGCCGAATCATTAAAAAAATTTTGGGAAAATTTTCAATAAAAATATTATACAAATAGGTACTTGTTAGATTTTTAAAATTTCATTTATCGCTTTTTTTAAAGTTTAATACTGTAAATGAAGACATAACATTTAATGCAAAATTATTGGAATCAGGACATACTTTACTTCATCATCATCATCATCACACCATATTCGTTCCCTATGTGGAGCATATGGATTCCACAAACTGCCTTTAAGCCAAGTGATCGACCGCCAGTTCCCGCGCATCCTCCCAGGTCAGGTCCACGTCCCGCAGCTCTGACGCAAACTGCCGACTGATTGTCAACAGTGGATGTCCAAGACGCCGAGAACCTGATTGCCTTGTAAAATAGTCAAGCATGGTTAAGGCTCTCGGGAGGCATACGTAGTATATGGCCTAGCCAGCCGAAAGGCCTATGAGCCTACTTAACTTACATACATGGTGGAACAAAACTCGATGTACAAGCGGGAAACCAGTGAGTCTACATCAAATTTAGGGTCGATTTTGTAGAAGTTTTATATTTTTTTTGACCCATAATTTTCGAGAAAATTGAGTCTAAACTTGTTTTTTTTTTCGACAATTTTTTTGCAAATTTTTATCAAATATAATTTATTTCTTCAAATTAATAGTATCCGTAAATAAAACAAAATAAAAAACCGCATTTTCATAAGAATTTGTGTAATTTTACTTAATCTGTGGTACCTACTAATGTAGGCTTTTATGAGAAGAAAAACATTTCAAATTCAGATTAAAAAACATTATTACACATTCGGCTACAAATATGATGTAGATTCACCAGTTTTCGGGTTGTACTACGAGTTTTGTTACTCCATGTATAATTAAAACCGCATAGTATTTATTTTACCAGATTTATTTAATCGGCTTCCAAAAAGTATTTATGAAGAAAAAAATATTATTAGATTTAAAAAAAAACATAAAGACCCTCTTAAAGGGCACACAGTGATTGTTATGCAACGCTACCTACTTAAAATAAGAATATACTTAAAATGTACGATACAAATTGTGTAATAAAATAAGAAGAAAAAAAACGGTATTAATATGTAATGTATCCCGCAGACAAGGCTTTGCGGGAATTAATTTTTTTAATTTTTTTTATTTAGTTTTATTTACGGACTTAAGTCCATTTCAAACATAAAATTATACACTTTAACACATATATATACACAGGTACAATTTAAATTAGATACAATTTTACAAAAATTTTTGTAAAATTGTATACATTTATTAGAACTACCACGAGACAGGATCTGGGTTATTTTAGTGATTGTTTAAATCTAGAATAATAAATACATTTGTGTATTGTCTAAAAAAATATGTAAAAAAATAAATTTAAAAAAGTAGTTTTAGCCGAATATATTTAGACGTTTATTAGGTAAGTAGTTTTTTAATTACCGCTTAGTAAATTATCCAATTATTAGCATTACTATTATTAGTGTTTACTACATTGTATGCACTACGTTACACTAGTGGTGGTGGCATGTGGGCTGTACATGTGTGCGTGACTGCATATATTATGCAGTTTATTTTCGTGCTCAGACCACGTGACCCTGGCCCCTCCCACTGACGAGTGCATCCGCCCCCATGCAAGCGAATTACAATACGGTATAACTGCATACAAAGTGCATGCAGATAGATGTGGTTTCAATTTACGAGCTGCATTATTAACGATGCAAATGATAGCGTCGAAGTTTTACTGTCAATATTTTTTATTTTTATTTCAATATATATACATAAAAGAAAACCATACATGTCCTACTGAGTTGCCTACTGCAACTCGTCAGTAGGTGCATAAATACAAATTCAACTAAAAATAAAAGTACACAATACATACCCTAGCGCACAAAAAAATTAAAATACATAAAAATAAAAATACTATTCTAAAACTCAATATAATAAATCGCGCTCTAGCAACCAAGTTCTCAGCACGCGTTTCTCTTTTAAGCTTGAAAAATTAATTATTTTTTTAATACTTCTTGGTAGCATATTACAGATTTTTGGTATACTGTACTGAAGTGTTCTCTTACCATACTTGTTATTATAGTTAGGGAGAACTAATCCTCCAGCACTCGTAAAACGAGTATTGTAAACATGCACCGGTCTGTGTTTATACTCAGTTTTGAGTACGAATTATAATTCTGTGCCTCCTGTAATGAGTTGTACCCTTTTTGTGATTTACATAGAAATGATCGCAAAAAAAACCTTTTTTTTTTGGTCTTACTCACGTACTTCTATCTGCTATAGTTTCGGAGATAGTTTGGTGCAGAGTGATATAGCTGTCAGGATTTTGGCAAAAATCGTAAATATAGATATAATATGACAAAATATAACCCCTTTAAGTAATTGCTCCACGAATTGTTTTTCGTGCTTCGTAGTATAAGAGCGATTATATTTATTTTCACATTTTATTTTTCAGTATTTTCCAAGAATAAGATCCGCGTTTATTTATTATTCACGCCCATGGGGCTTTTACAAAACAA
>JAGVSP010003678.1:0-36556 GCA_022494985.1 Micrasema minimum | reverse complement strand
ATATTTTCTGACTTTGTAAATATTATATATCCATTTATTTATGGTTAATTGAACGAATGTTTCTAAAAAATACTGTAAATATTTAAATACCGCTTGTAACATCAGCCCTCTATGATTTTAAATATTTGATCCAACAAAAGGTTTATTAAAATTTACTGAATATTGTGCTTTTTATGCAATTCTAGGGCTTAAGTATAAGTAAGGTCGTGTCAGTAATAATTTTATAGGGATCAACGAACAATAACAGCGATCAAGAGGACGTTTCATGATCAATTTCTGATACCTTTTCTTAAGAAAATGTAAATTTATTTTTAAATTATATAAATGAAAATTTTACATATTTTTTAATAAAAAGTTTTCGGTCTTAAAACGACAAAAATCAAAAACAGAATTTTAAACGTTGATTGTGGTTACAGTCTTAGTAAAAATATAGGATTGAAAATTATCTCAATATGTGCTCAGAATCACATGACCCTTATTGAATGACATGACGCATGACAAAAAAATATATGCAAAAATTAAGGAAAAAAAAGAAGTATTTATAAAAATAAACTAACCTAAAAGCACTAAAGCTCAAACACCTCGTCACAAATTGTGGAGAAGTGGGGTTATCGAGTGTCACCAGAATTTAGGAGTCAAGTCTCGTCTATCCCCAGTAACTATAGGGAGGGGTGGGGGAGGGTGACTTTACAGTGGAGAGGAGTTCTGCCGTCGTAACGAAGAGTCATGTATATGTAGCTGGGAATTGCTACTCACACAATTATTCAGTTACATTCTTACCCTGAAATTGATCCTGTAAACTCCTCTCCTAGAGTCACGCGATCCAAAACGCCGAAAAAATTTAAACAAGTAAAGACACTCACTACTTTTGGTCTGAGGGACTATGAGTATTATGCTGTCAAGTTCTACAATATGCTCCCTGTGTCCATCAGAACAATAAAACCAGAACTTGTTTTATTGTTCATTAAAAAATCTGTGTCAAATCAAATAGTGGAGACGGGTAGAGTAGAGATAAACAAAATTATTCAACCAAACAGATAATCATTGTTACAGTACACAGTACACATTCTTTCATTTTACATTTAATTCATAATACACATGGAGCCATTTCATGTAAATAATTTGAAAAATTATAATAATTCTAGAACTAGTCCTCGGCACAAATTAATGTTGTTTTTGGTTAATAAATAAATAAATAATAATCAAAAATTATTCTTAATCTTGTCATTTTTCCGATCTCGATTCTGATAATTGATTTTATGAATTTATATGGAATAATTGGCCGCCTCCGTGGAACAATGGCTAAAACGCTGGACTCACACCACGAAGGTTCCGAGTTCGATTCCTGATGAGATCATAAACATGTGAGCGGTTTTCTGAATCCTGTTTTTAGATTGATAGATAGTGCAACATAAAGAGAGAATTTCTAAAATTCACGGTTCTTTAGTAATTAAAAAGGTTGTATTTATTATTTCAACACGTAAATTATGTGTCAAAGTTCCGATGGCAAAAGTGATAATTAAATAAATATAGTAATAGCCTTATACTGCTATTTTCCCTTATTCTCAACCAATGGTGCATATTGCATAGGGCACTGCATTGGTACACTAATTGGAGTGAATCTTGATATTTTTTGTTACGTGATGGCAAGATGATTTAGACTTTAGTACGCTTTAGTGCGCTTTAGTTAAAAAGGGCCACCAAAGAGCATCTATTTGATCAAATAGTAAATAGGTGATACTTTTGAATATTCACTTCTCATTGCCTATGTACCTATGTATGTATGTATTGTTATTCTTTTATATTGTATAAGTTTCACAGCTAAAATCAAATCTTGTTTCTCATTGTTTTATTTTTATTTACGATGATTCTATGTGCCAAGACTAACTTAAGAAATTCACTGATAACCACATGGTTAGTGGAATCTTTTTTATTTTTTGTATTTAAAAAAAATTATTGAAAATAAACGCCATTTTGTGGCATTGAAACTTGAGTGCCAGCTCTAAAATTTTTGTTTAAAAAAACACTATTCAGACAAATATTGTACATTCATCCAATCGGGACTTGAATCTGCGATCTCATGCATGGTAGCTCAAGGCGCTAGCCACATTTATTTTTTAGGCAAAACATCATAAGAAGGGTGAACTATTTTATACGCGATAAAAACAATTTAAAAATCGTCCTAAACCAGAGACATGTTAAGTTAACTAGACAAGCTATTTCAAAGACAACTGTCAAAATTGTATGTTCCATTTGTATTTTGTAGTGAAACAAAGACAACTATATCTATCTTCCACTATCTAATACATTTTAATCATTTTGTTTCCCCCTACCAAGTTGAAATTGAGACAATTGTCTGAATCTGGACATGACAAGGGATGGAAGAAAATAGATTAAAAATTAATATCACTGTCATATACACTACTCTTTCTTATGACGGCAGAGTAAGGAGTGAGTTCACCTTTAGTACGCTCTACAAGTGTCCCATTCAATACTGACTTGAAACAATAGTCCAGACTAACAGGTTCTGCCGTGTCCGGGACAGGCCCAAGTTACTTCACAAGTTTAGATTGGGACTTGAATACGTAATTTAAATACACTTTTGTGTTGAGAAATTGTTTAAAAAAAGTTTCTGTTACTCGAAAATAGATGTAGGTAAATTCATTAGATGTTTGGAAACAAGTGAAATGTTACTTTCCGGGACTATTTATCATGAAATATTTGACATAGATAATAAAATGCTGAAATCGAAAGCGTAGCTTGGAGGCAATTTCTGGAATCTAAAAAAAAATACACAGGAATTGGATATGGGATTATGACGATTATAATATTCTTCAAAATATTTTATTCATGCATAAAATTAAGTAAATAGTTATTGTTTTATATTATTGTGCACCTCGTGGAATCCATATGCTCTACATAGGGAGCGGGTATGAAACGATGATGATAGCGCATTGGGCTACCATGCACAAGGTCATGGGTTCAATTTCCGACAGGGTCAAAATGAAATATTTATTTGAATGTGATTTTTCACGTATTTTTTTTATAATATGACAATGTGATACCTTGGACCGGTGATTATGCGTAATATTGGTTATCTTGCCTTCACGAAACAAATGATCAGCAGTATTGTTTTATTTATGTCATGAAATCATGCATTATTTTTACTAAGATTGAATTTCTTTTCAGCGGGTTTTATAAACATTCGTTTGTAACGCTTAATAGTATGCTTTAGCGACCAGTTCTATAAAATGTCCGTTCGTAACGTTCCTTTATAGCCAGTTACATAAATGTCCGTTCATAGCGATTAATCTACTAATCGGGTAATATTCTGTAAAAATGAACTCTATGCATTCTATTCTATATTACCTGATTAGTAAATCAAGTGCAACTAATGTAGTTTTTAAAATAGGCTGCAGTAAATTTTAATTTGCTTTTAAGTTTTTTTCTAAAGAAAACTTAAAATTTACGAAAACTCTCATGACATTTTTATGTCTTTGGAGAAAGCGGGAGCAGAACAGAATATTTTTAAAAATGCCCTTCTGATTTTGAAATGTAGATACGGTTTTGGATAAGGGTAGAGATACTGCTAGTGAGGCTTTTAACCTCAGTAGGGGTAAATGGAGTGAGGCAGATTACACTTGAGTCGTGAGCATGAAGGGTTTATGCTTATCTTTGTGTAGGTTTTGTACCTACTCGACTTGTATTATAATCTAAATATTTTCATGGAAGAGACAAAAATTCCAGAGTGTATTTGTAAAATTAAAATTTTCTAAAATGCACTAAAAAATTATGGGAATTGTTATTCATTCCGTGCACGGTGGCATAATATGTGACGAAAACACCAAGCAAATAATGAATAGATCATATTCTGACATTAAAAGTGAGCAAAACGCTTTCTTAACTTTTTTTTTCAAACAAGCGTTAATTTCTTGATCCGTGACAAAGACGCAGAACTTGTAAAAATTTTATTATTTTAGCGTACTTTATTACAAATTAATAAATAATAAATTGTCGACTTCTATTACCATTTGCGGTACACAGATTAAAATGCAGATCAATACTTGTGCAAAATTGTGCAAAACAAACAAAAACTACAACAAAAAATTTAATTTTGAAAACGTTTTGTCATATTAAATTAATCTAACAAAATAAAAGTAAAAGTTTCAACAAAACTGGAAAGTAGCGCGAACCATTAGTGTACATTGTTTTATTAATACATCTAGATCTGCCTTGCAGAGTAATTCATTTAGAAAAAGTATTGACACGAAGATTCCGCACCTTTAATTCTTACCAATAAAACTTACACGGGTCGACCTATCAGAGCCCTTCGACTGCCAGCAAGCATCCGCCCACACACTGCAAAAGGTATGGTCTATATATGGGGTTACAGTAACAGTATACAATACTAACCCGTTCCTTATGAGGGGCGTTCATGAATTTTACGATCCATCTAAAATGACTTTTTTTTCTTGTTCGCAATTATTTAGAAGGAAAACTTCTTTGATTATTAATTATTTAAGGCTATGTAAACAAATATAAAAAAACATTTACGTGTGGAAAATTACACTATCTTTTTTGTTAATTTTACCCGTACGGTTTTTATACGGTTTCATGACACAGGAAGGCATTTTGGATTGTTTTCTGGACGTCCGACCCGGCCGGCGGTTAAAGAAATACTAAACACGCGTATGGCGGAGTTGGAGGTTTTGGCGGAGTTGAAGTGTCATAAATTTTTTGAGTTCAGTTCATATCTAAGTGTATTAATAAATCAATGGTGTACGGTCAATATTTTACGCATTCTTGTCAATAATGACTATCTATGTCGTAAGTTCAGTATAAATTAAAATGCCCATTCAAAATTAATGTTGGCCGCCTTCTAATTTAGTGTCAAATATTGGTACTAACGTTCATCCTACGAGAAAAATTATAAGAATAAAAGTTCTAGCACATTTAATTACCTTTCATTTAAGAGTAAAACGGGTGGAATACACCTTATAGTTCTCATGCAACGGATCTTATAGTCAATTCTGCCGGAAGGATAGAACTTTCAACACGTAATACCTCAGTGTAACTGCAAGAAAATCCCATTGCTACGCAAAGTTATATGCCTAATTACATGTACATAACATACATGCACATAGGAAAATATATTTCAAAAAATGTCTTTGCATTATTATAGGTATTAAGTACCTATATCAATTTAAATTCTTATATATAAAGAATATTTTTTAATAAATTATTTCTAATTAATTTCTTGTGTTTTTTAGAAAATATCCATTCATCATAATCTTAACAATTGTTTTCAAGGTAGGTATAAAACGGCTATCACGTGCCTATAAATTATGATATCAAGTTAAAAAAATAATTCTTTGAAATTATTAAATTCTCTCAAAGAAAGCGATTATCTTTCTTACCTATTAAATTTCAAAGAAAAGAACTGTCAGATAAGGCCAGATATAACCTTTATGTTATCTGCGTTTCAATTTGTTAAAAGTGGGTAAGGCGAAGCATTTCTCTCTTCCTTATTTTTGTAAAGGGATATATAAAATTTTAAAAAAAAAATGTTTGCTTTGAATCTGTTTTTGAAAATGTTTTATCATATTTTTTTATTGAAATAATATTAAGTATACATCCTTAACATATATTGCGTGTACTGTATTTAAGTTAAATCGAATCGATAAGGCGACCTCCGATCCGTTGCATAATAGCCTTTACGCTGAAGGATTCACGATAAAGCAGATTTTGAGTTCGATTTTCAGTAAAAACACAGAATTCAAAAGTGATTTTTCTCAAGTCTGGGTGTTTGTGATATTAATTCCCTCTGTTATTGGGCCTAATGGCCTGTTAAGGTGGTTAAAAATTGAAATTAAAATTTTTGGTGATATTATTTGCTCTACTAAATTTAATTTTTCGCTTACCATTTTATTATACAAAAATCACACAATAATGAAATTGACATGAGTATTCTCTTATTTGATTTGCGTGTAATTTGCAAGTGTAAGTGCAGTCTATTTAGATTTAAAAAAACATATAAAACATAATAATTTTTAAAAAAACTTTTGGTTGTCTGTAAAGTCGGTTTACGGACGATTATTTTACGTGATAACGTCATAAGAAAACATTGATGAAAAATAGCATACTTTTATGAAGTGAATTGAATTATTATTACTGAATTATCATTATTTTGTATAATACAAAGCAGGAGTTAATTGAAAATTACATTTTTTCCATAGATTAACATTTTTTTTGTTTTTTCTTGTGTGCTGCTGCTGTCTCCCTTCTACTGGACGCATCGGCCGATGGAGTGGAAGAGAGATATATGCGTCACAAATCGAACGCTTAGGCCGATCGTGCCTCTTTATCGCTTGTTTCGCGCTCTCGCTTGCACACTCGGCTCAGGCGGAACGTGACAATGAGTCATGCTTTTTCGTGTGTGCAGCCGGCGTTCATCGATTTATTAGACGTTATCACGTGAATAATTATTCGCTATGGAATCGTTACGAATGGTTTAAAATAGAATAATAATAAGCGATGACTCTGACAAATAGGTTTCAGAAGGGAGATGTGCTTTTGAGTAACTTTTTATTTAAAAAGTTTATTTTCGCAGTTGAAAGAGAGAGTCCCCCTAAACTCTTTAACAGCTGTGAGCTGATGGCGAGTTCGTAATCTCTTCACAGATAAATATATGATAACCTTCACAGAAAGCATTAATGATGATTATTACGTTACTTGATATTTGATATACGAGTAGAATGCACTATTTCGTATGTATCTATGCTTCCTACAGTGCATTTCCGTATTATGCGCTTGTTAGCTAGAACATGAAATAATTATATTACGATTGGGATGCAGCTACAAGTACCTATCTAAATATATAGAAATACATAGTAATATATGTATATTGCTACAGTGGAATTCTATCTAGTTGATCAAATGGATCAAAAGCGTTAGTGGGTGGACAGTTGCAGCATTCTGTTACAAAGGATATGGAATTACGCAAACCAAACAGTGTTCAATTAAAATCGGCAAATAATAGTTCATCACAAATGATTTTTTTGTATCTATATCATCATCATCATACCATATCCGCTATCTATGTGGCGCATTTGGATTCCACAAACTGTCTCCAGGCCAAACGATCGGCAGCCAGCTCCCGTGCATCCTTCCAAGTCAACTCCACGTCCCGCAGCTCTGACGTAAGCTGCGAACGAATTGTCAACAGTGGACGACCAGGACGCCGAAAACCTGATGCCTTGTAACGGTTTACTTAGTACCTAATATTCTTTGCACATTTAAACTGTATCTAACTATCGAAACAGGACCTCTGATTTGAAGAAATGTTATTTTAATAAGTATTTTGAATGATACCTATTCTACTTGCATCGATATAATATATGGTTTTGCTGTTACTGTAATAATTCACTTTATTGTTTCTTTAGGTTTTATGTTTTCATTGGATTGGTTCTGTTTTTTGTATATTTTGTGTTTATTATGTGATCTAAGCGATGTCAGTGCGTATTAGAATAAAATGAGCATGTGTTTTTTATTTGTCCCTAAATGAGTTTATTGTAAAAACGGAGCATTGGATTGGAAAAAAAGAAAATTCTTTTTTTTTTCTATTTGTAAATAAATAAAAAAAATAAATTAAAAAACTTTTAAAATAGTTTTTTGCAGTTTTTTGTAGACTTGTGGATATTTTGACGGTTATGTGAATTGGTCGTGTAGTAATTTTGGATGTGCTAGCAAATGTGTGAACGTGACGAAGGGCGGGCAATTAAAAGTAAACATGGCGTCCCCTGAAACAGCAAAACTAGGTGTTAAATGTACCTGCAAAGTGCTTTGATACTTCTCATATAGTACCTCTCTATATTGTTTGTGCTTGTATATTAACTTGGTACATGTTTCCTCACCTGAACATTCTGTGTTAACTGTTGAAGGCACCCACGGTATTCCCAACACTGCACAATTCAGCTACCGCAGTTTCATTAATTAACTGAATATTGCATGGCTAAAATTTAATTGCTACTTAAACGCCTCTGAGCTAAATGATGAAAATCCACAATTTGTTTATTATTTGTCACATATTATAAATTTTTTGTGATCAAAATATCGGATATTAATCACGTTATAAATTTAATAATTCCTACATCAATCGACATCAGTTTAAGAATTAAGGAAAAATCTTAAAAATTATTTGATAATGCTTTAAAATATATTTTGTATATAGGGATACATTATAAAATTTCTACGAGATGATTCAAACAAAAAAAAATTGTAAGGTTTCTGTAAAATTATCTATTATATGCAAGATGTAAGACACCAACGATAAATATTAAGATAGCTATTAAAATATGGGCTTAAATTTAAAAAAATCATTGATAAAGAAAAACAATTTTAATTAAACCTTATTATGTAATAATACTGTCCACAACAATTCAGAAATTAAGGATAAATGCAAGTTACTAAAAACGATGAAAGTACGCTATTTTAATGTTTTAAGTTTATTTATACGTTATCTAAAACGGCTAATAACCTACTTATAATCATTTTTAAAACATGACTAAGAAGGTGTATAAAAGTTTTCTGTTTAAACTTACACTTTCTATTTTTCTTTGATTCGGAGCTTTAAAGCTTCGCTGTTCCATTTTATTTCAGCTTTGTGACTTTTTTCAATTGTTTTTTGATTCCACTCGATAAGTACACAGAGGAAGAGCAAATACGGAGGGAATTTCAGAACATCGAAATTCCAGTCAAATTTCTGCGAACAAATAATACGCGTTCATGCTCCTATTTTATTTACTTCGTACTTCAGAATAATCGCTTTAAAAAAGTCTAATGACGTGAAAAACGTTGGCTTTTTGCTAATACTTTCAAACCTTTATATTTCCCTAATACCGTACAACATTGCAAAGCTTCGCGCTAAAAACTTCAATTGTAGTTATTTATTTCGTTATCTAAAAGAACTAAACTTGTAAACGACATCAAAGGTTTTTTATCGGGTCTATTATAATGCAAAATGTAAATTGTATTTTTAATTAAGACATATCCCACTTCCCATAGACTAATATTTTTTTTTAATTAGCAAAAAAATAAAAATAAAAAAACTAACCAATTATTTTTGTTTTAAAAGTAATCTACCCTTTGTCTATTTTACTAAAAACATTTAATAGCCAAACAAATATTAATACTTTAAATATTTGTGTGGAGAATTTTATTATTGGAGAATTTAATTATTGGTGTAAAGTTGTCGAACAAACATTTGAGGTTTTACCTACCCATTCAAGGAAAGCAATTTAATCTGATTATTTACATAAATAAACAACGAAGCATTTTAAATCTTATGATAAAAATCACTATCAGTTCCAAAAATCCAAAATGTGTTTCCAATAGAGAGAAGATTATTTTTCTTGATTAGAAAAAATAAAGGAACATTGTAGATACCCAATAATAAATACAAGTTATTTTAAGATGTAAAAAGCCAAAAACTTTTCAAAAGCTCAACAAAAAATTAACAAAAGTTTTCTTTTCATCGCATCGTAAGTACGGACGACACAAAGACTTGAAAATTCTCAGTAGAATGTTTCGATTCAATGCAAATTGTATTTTTTCAACGCTGTGAAAAACTTCTAGTGAAATTTCCATTTTTACAATCTAGGGATTGAAAAAGACTAAACGTCCTTCGCCGTCTTGTATTGAAATAGGCACTAAGTAAATAGCTCGAGATTGACAATAACTTTAGTTTGTGACAAAAGAATGCTGTTTGCTATCGGCTTTTTACACAAAATCTATCAGATAAATAAAAATAAAATAAATACATACAGAAATCTTTTAACTTTGGTTTCTAATCTGTAGTTCGACACTTGAAGCAAATTTTGGAGTACCTACTAATTCAATAATATAGAAGAATACGAAAAAAACGCACTCACTATGAATGACTGAGTACATGAGTAGGTACTTATCACTAACATTACGCAGTTAATCTTGAATACCAATAATTTCATTTGATCAACTTAAGTATAAAAATAATCCTTATCCCAATGCTATTAAAGGTGCAAGAGAAAATAAATGGTGCTATATTTTTTATAAGCATATGACGGTAATTGGTATATTATCAAAGAGATTTTATCAAAGAACTGGGAGTGCGGCTTGGAGTGGCGGGCGCCGCATTCAACAGTATGAAAGCTGTCTGGAGATCGGATATTTATTCGGTTAAAACAAAATGCCGCCTTTATAACTTCTGCATCACACCTGTTTTCCTCTATGGCTGCGAATCGTGGCACCTAACCAGGGCCCAAGACAGCAGACTTCTGAGTTTTGAGAATAGGTGTCTTAGAAGAATTTTAGGTGTGCGGTTGTTTGACTTTGTAAGGAACACAGAGGTGAGCAGGTGAGGCAATGGACACAACAACCCTTGGTAGATACCAAGGGTGTACCAAGATACCAAGGGCCGGATGACAGTAGATACTGTCATCCGGCGAAGGCGTTTCGGCTGGCTAGGCCATATACTACGTATGCCTCCCGAGAGCCTTAACCATGCTTGCCTATTTTTCAAGGCATCAGGTTCTCGGTGTCCTGGTCGTCCACTGTTGACAATTCGTCGGCAGTTTGCGTCAGAGCTGCGGGACGTCGACTTGAATTGGGAGGATGCACGGGAGCTAGCGGCCGATCGCTTGGCCTGGAGGCAGTTTGTGCATTCCATATGCTCCACATAGGGAGCGGATATGGTATGAAGAAGAAGATTTTACTAATTACCGTCATATACCTACGTGTCATACTGATAGATGTAGATTATCTGGGCCCTGAAAGTAAAAGCGTTGTTCTTCTTAAAGGTATATGGACATAGCCATAAGCATAAGGAAAATAACATATTTAAATATCATAGCATTGCATTTGCATAATGCATTTTATCTTAGCAAATACATAAAACAGCCTTTGTTTGGGCCATTTTTACACATCTACCCTTCGAACTAATCGAAGGCTTACGGCGAAATCTCCTAAATTAGTTTTTCCGTTTCAGCTTTCCTGTTTCGAAAAACTCTATTATGTCTATATTTTAATTCGGAAACTTTCGTTTGATAAAGGTTTGGGATTCTAGCCACGTTCTAGAATTGTACAAAGAATCATTCTTTATTTCCGCCACGTTTTCTATCCGTGACAACTCATCAATACTCTACTTCTCTTTGATCAAACTACATGCCTCCTCATCCTTTACTTTTCCAGCGAGAGGATACTTGCATCAGCTTTCGTAAGACAATAATATTCCAGGATTACTTTTAAACAGAAAGATTCAATTCCTTCAGCTTAAAAAAAAGACTATGACTAGAATGAATTTAGTATTTCTCTTATACAGACGCTTATTTCAGAATCATTAGTAAAGTAACTACACTGTTTATTATGTGTCATAGTTTATCTAGGTATATAGAGTGTAACAAAACTCGATGTACAAGCGGGAAACCAGTGAATCTACATCGTATTTGGAGACGATTGTGTAATATGACTTTTTAATCTGAACATGAAAAAAAAATTTTTTCTTCTCTGAAAAATTTTCATAAGTATGGCAGATTTGTAAAATTGCTTAAATTCTTATTAAAACGCGTTTTTTAATATTGCTTACTTTATGGATAGTATTAATTTGAGTAAATACATGATATTTGATAAAAACAGTTTGCAAAAAAATATTTTTTAAAAAATCAACTCCGTACTCAATTTTCTCGAAAACTAAGGGTCAAATCTAAACATTATTTTCCACAAAATCAATTCCAAATATGATGCAGATTTACTGGTTTCCCGCTTGTAAATCGAGTTTTGTTACACCCTGTATATCTTTGGCGATAAACAGTATGTAAGTATTACCCATTACGCGCTTGAGATTTCAATAATAATAACAACAACCGAAATTTTCAAATAGTTATAAGAATGGTTACTGTAATTTAAATTTCCAACCAAAAGAAATAGGTTTATGAACTCAGTAGTGAAATTATTGAAAGCTCCACCATAAGCCGATATGAGATATTTTCAAAATGATATTCCGGATTTGTTGTTGACAGCTTCTTCAAAAAAAAAAATTACCATATTTATAAACTTCAAATTATTTTCTAGGAAAAAAATGATACTAATTTTCAAAATAGTTATTTATGCTGTGGAAAAAATAACGGAAATCCCTCATTATTATTCATTTTTTTCATTTTTCAGGATGCAGCAGGTGGTGGCAGCAAAATAAAAATAATAAGTAATTAAAGATCACATCTACATAATTCTAGGGAAATTAACAAGCTCGTTTCTGTTTTATAATTTTATTTTCCCGTAAAAAAATATTTTTATTTACTTTTGCGAAGACATTTTGTGTGCGCTGCCGCTGCTCCTTTTATTATTATTATTACTTTGGATAACTTATACAGCGCCGTTTTCGTATAAATTCACCTCAAGGACGCTTCAAATATTTAATTTAACGGCTCGGGAAATTTTAAGTGAGTGAAACACACTCTGTGGTAGAAAATACAATTATCAAAATTAATCAAAAAAGATTAAGAAAACAAATGATGGGTCTTAAGTTTCTTTCGAAACATCACTCCACTCTCACAGTTGCGCACTTCTGGTGGGAGAGCATTCCACAGGGCCCGCAACCGGCACCTTAAACAACGTTTTTTGTAAAATCGACTGATAACGAGCATTTTTGCCTATATACATGGTGTAACAAAACTCGTCAGTACAACCCGAAAATAAACTGCTGAATATCTACATCGTATTTGGAGTCGAAATGTGTAAACTTGACTTTTAAATCTGAGCTTGAAAACAAAATAAAAAAAATTTTTTTTTCTTCTCACAAAAGCTTTTCATTGTGTACCGGGCAGATTAAAGTAAATTGCACATATTCATTTAAAAATGCTGTTTTTACAATTTTGTTATATTTATGGATAAGTATTAATTTGACAAAATGCCGTGATATTTATAAAAAAAATCTGCAAAAAACCTATCGAAAAAAAAAATCTCACTTTAAGTACTAATTTCTCTCGAAAACTATGGGTCAAATAAAAAATAAAATTTCTACAAAGTCGACTCCAAATTATTATGTTGATAAAACTGGTTTTCCGCTGGGTACATCGAGTTTTGTTACAATCATGTGATAGGCCCTCCTAACAGTATCCAAGCAAAGACGTTAGTGATTGCAATAGACATTAGACGATAACGATTTTGGAGTTATTTCAGCTCAAAAATAACCACACAACATATAGTTTTTAATACAACAAAACAACAATGCGCTTTCCTTATAGTATGCACATTACTGATTCATAATAATAACAAGGTACTTTTACGTCACCCTGGAGTATGGAGATACGCTTGACAATTTATAGCATTTTTTAGCGCGCATGAAATGGTATATCCCTTGCTGCTGGCTGTACTAATGCTGATATTATGAAGTTTTCAGCGCGCTTTCAGTTATTTCATTGTAATTTTCAAAAACCTTTGAATGAAATTGATTCAGTTATGCTCAATCTAACATTAGCAGGAATTTTATTTAAAATATTTAATATTGATATTACGGTTTAACAATTGTCCACAGGATTTTAAAGGGAAAATTTAACAATCTTTAAAATAAAATTTTCAAAATTTAAAAAAGATACCTCATTTATCTTTTTAAAAAAAATAATGTCATTTTTTTACCACTTCCTCGTTATTACTTTTATTTAAACAAATTTTTGAGTTTAAAAAAATTTTCCATAGGACATCAATTTTGATTCCGTTGCTAATAGCCTTTACGCTGCAAGGATTCACGATTAAAGACAGATTTTGAGTTCGTTTATCTGTAAAACACAGAATTCAAAAAGTAGTTTTTATCATCAAGTCTGGGTGTTTGTGATATTAATTCACTGTGGTTAATGGGGCCTTAATTGGCCTGGTTAAAGGTGGTTTAAAAATTGAAATTAAAATTTTATATTGGTGATATTATATGCTCTACTAAATTTAAATTTTTCGCTTACCATTATTATTTACAAAAATCACCCACAATAATGAAATAGAACAGAGTATTTCTCGAATTTGATTTGCGTGTTGTAATTTGCAAGTGTAGTGCAGTTTATTAGATTTTAAAAAAACATATAAAACATAATAATTTTTAAAAAAAACTTTAGGTTGTCTGTAAGTCGGTTTACGGACGATATTTAACGTGATAACGTCATAAGAAAACATTGATGAAAAAATAGCCATACTTTTATGAGTGAATTGAATATATTATTACTGAATTATCATCTTTTGGATAATACAAAGCAGGAGTATAATTTGAAAATTACATTATTTCCCATAGATTAACAATTTTTTTGTTTGTAGCTTGATGTGCTGCTGCTGTCTCCCTTTCTATCGGACGCATCGCGCTGGGAGTGGAAGAGAGATAAGAGAGATATAAGCTTCACAAATCGAACGCTTAGGGCCGAATCGTGCCTCCTTTATCGCTTGTTTCGGCGGCTACTTTCCCACGCTTGCACACTCGGCCTCCAGCTGGAAGCGTGAACAATGACTCATGCGTTTTTAGTGTGTGCAAGCCGGCTGTTCATCGAGTTTATTAGACTTTTATCACGTGAATAATTAATTCGCTAGGGAATCGGTTACGAATGTTACGGTTTTAAAATAGAATAAATAATAAGCGATGGAACCTGACAAATAGGTTTTCAGAAGGGAGGATGTGCTTTTGAGTAACTTTTTATTTGAACAAGTTTAATATTCGCAAGTTGACAAGAGAGATCCCCCTAAACTCTTTGAACAGCTGTGAGCTGATGGCGAGTTCGTATTCTCTACACCAGAGAAAATCATATATAACCTTCACAGAAAGCATTAATGATGAGTTATTACGTTACTTGATATTTTGATATACGAGTAGAATGCACAATTTCGTATGTAATCTATGCTTCCATAACAGTGCATTTCCGTATTATTGCGCTTGTTAGCGTCGAACAAGAAATAATTATATTACAATTGGGATGCAGCTACAAGTACCTATCTAAATATATAGAAAATACATAGTAAGATATTTATATTTGCTTACAGAGGAATTCTATCTTAGTTGATCAAATGTGATTCAAAAGCGTTAGTGGTGTGAGACAGTTGCAGCAATCTGTTACCAAGGATATGGAATTACGCAAACTCAAACCAGTGTTCAATTAAATCGGCAAATCATATTTCATCACAAATATTTTTATGTATCTAAATCATCATCATCATACCCATATCCGCTATCTATGTGGCGCTTTAGGATTTCCACAAACTGTCTCCTATGCCAAACGATCTGCAGCCAGCTCCCGTGCATCCTTCCAAGTCAACTCCACGTCCCGCAGCTCTGACGATAGATCATGCGAACGAAAGTGTAACAATGTGTGACCGACCATTGACGCCGAAAACCTGAATGCCTTGTAACGGTTTACTTTACTTGTACCTAAAATTCTTTTTGCACATTCTAAACTGTAACTAACTATGAAACCAGGAACCTCTGGATTTAATGAAATGTTATTTTAATAAGTATTTTGAATGATTACCTATTCTACTTGCGGTCGATATAATATAAGGTTTTGCTGTTACTGGTTATAATTCACTTTTATTGTTTCTTTAGGTTTTATGTTTTCATGGATTGGTTCTGTTTTTTTGTATTATTGTGTGTTAAATTATGTCGATCTAAGCGATGTCAGTGCGTATTAGAATAAAATGAATATTATGTGTTTTTTATTTGTCCCTAAATGAGTTTATTGTAAAACTACTAGGACATTAGATTGAAAAAAAAAGAAAAATTCTTTTTTTTTCCTATTAATGTGTAATTAATAAAAAATAAATTTAAATTACTTTTATAAATTAGTTTTTTAGCAGTTTTTTTGTTGATTGTGGATATTTTAGACGTTATGTGAAACCAATTGTACTGAAGTTGTCTGTGCTAGCAACCCAAACTTTTCTAACGTGTCGACTAGCGGGCTATTTAAAGTAAACCGGGCGTCCCCTAAAACAGTAAACTTGTGTTAAATTTACTTTATATAAAGTGCCTTTGATTAAATTCTCATATAGGAACATCTCTACAATAATGTTGTGTTTTGAATATTTAAATTGAAGGATACACGTTTTTCCTCACTCGTGGATATTCTGTAGTTAACATTTTAAGACCCACAGGTACAAAATACACCGCACAATTTATAGCTACCGCATGTTTGCATTCTAGTAACTGTAAATTGTGGTTGCGCAAAAATTTAAAAATGATACTTAAATTCCTCTTGAGCTAAATGATGAAATATCCACAATTTGTTTACTTATTACGTGGTGTCACATAAATAAAATATTTTATAAATTTATTACAAGTGATCAAAATATCTGGATTTATAATCAAGTTATAAAATTTAATAATTTCCTACATCATTCGACTTCATCAGTTGGTATATAAGATATTTAAACTTATGTTAAAATCTGTGCTAAAAAATAATTTGATAATGTCAAAATAAAATAATTTTGTATATAGGGATACATTATAAAATTTTCTACGAGGTGATTCCTCACGCAAAAAAAAAATTTTACCAAGTTTTCTATTAAAAATAATATATGTACTAAGTAAGTGAACTAACTAACCACCATCACGCCATATCCCCGTTAGGGGTACTGCAGAGAGGGCTTAAAATTTACAAATACACTCTGTCATGACAGACTTTACTTTGCTAACCTCTACATGTCAATAATTTAGTCACAACACATACGCCGAAGCTATATTTTAATTGTAAATAATTATTTTAAAATTACATTGACGTTATTTAAAAGAAACCAATCTATCTGGTGTGTTTTTTTCTATTTTATCTATTACACTTCTATTTATAAATATTTTATGTTACTTCTTGTTGTCAAGATTCTTAAGTAATGCAATTTAATTTTTCCTTTATTTTTCGTGAAACATCTGTATTCTAAATTTAGTGATAATTTCACCAGTCTTGGGAGAACTGTACTCCCGATTTCAACAATGGTTGTGAAGGTAAATTCTATTTTCTAATAGAATAAATCCAAAAGTAACACGTAACGTTTTATTTAATCATAATGATATTAATACTAATAACTACTAAAAATTCATTTTCAAAACATGACTAAGAAGGTGTATTTTAGTTTTCTATTTAAACTTACACGTTCTATTTTTCTTTTGATTCGGAGCTTTAAAGCTTCGCTTGTACCATGTTTATTACAGCTTTGTGACTTTTTTCAATTGTTTTTTTGTATTCCACTCGATTAAAACAGGTTAGTGGATGAGCAAATACGGAGGGAATTTCACAGAACATCGAAAATCCAGTCAAATTTCTGCGAACCAAATAATACGCGGTTCATGCTCCTATTTTATTTATTTTCGTACTTCAGAATAATCGCTTTAAAAAGTCTAATGACGTGAAAAAATAGTTTAGCTTTTTGCTAATTACTTTCAAACCTTTTATTTCCCTAATACCGTACAACATTGCAAAGCTTCGCGCTAAAAACTATCAATTGTAGTTATTTATTTCGTTATCTAAAAAAAAAATAAACTTTTAAACGACATCAAAGGTTTTTTTATCCGGGTCTATTATAATGCATTTTGTGATTCAATTGTATTTTTAATCAAAACATATCCCACTTTCCTTAGACTAATAATTTCATAATTTTTTTATTGTTGTACAAGCGCTATCTGCCCACCAAACTGAACTTCAATGAAAGCCCCACCCTTTCCCTAGACTGCTTTAAAGACTATTGAGTCTTTTTTTAAGTCCACCAACTCTACCGATTTTTTCATCAAGCTAAAACCGCGATTTAAAGATTGTCGTGTGATTAAAAATACGGATGAATTTACGATTATGTACGCGAACAAATAGCTTTCATATTACCCCCTACCACCGTCTCGGCTTATGTATTATTATTGTCATTGTTTCCATCACCCAAAACCAACCAGAGTCGGGGGGGTTGTCCACTGTCCCAAGATGTTCCGTGCGGTGACCGTGGCTCGCAACCAAACTGAACTGCGTATAGAGTTCGAGTTGTCAGACCACTCTGTTTCTGGTTGGTTGGAAGATATTGCTTTTTAGCAATAAACCCGCCAGTGTACGCCATTGTACAAGAAGTTAATTAAATATAATGATAAAAGACTAATCAATTATTTTTTTTGTTTTAAAAGTAATTACCCCATTGTCTATTTTTAAATAAAACATTTAATAGCCAAACAAATATTAATACATTAAATATTTGTGTGGAGAAATTTAGGTATTGATTACATTTAATTATTGGTGTAAAGTTGTCGAACAAACGTTTGAGGTTTTTCCTACCCATTCAACGAAAAACAATTTTATATGATTATTTAAATAAATATTCACAACGAAGCATTTTAAATCTTATGATAAAAATCACTATCAGTTCCATAAATCCAAAATGTTATTTTTTGTACTATATGTATATCTAATATAATAATAATATTTTTCTTGATTAGAAAAAATAAAGGAACATTGTAGATACCCAATAATAAATACAAGTCATTTTAAGATGTAAAAAGCCAAAAACTTTCAAAAGCTCAAACAAAAAATTAACAAAAGTTTTCTTTTCATCGCATCGTAAGTACGGACGACACAAAGACTTGAAAATTCTCAGTAGAATGTTTCGATTCAATGCAAATTGTATTTTTTCAACGCTGTGAAAAACTTCTAGTGAAATTTCCATTTTTACAATCTAGGGATTGAAAAAGACTAAACGTCCTTTCGCCGTCTTGTATTGAAATAGGCACTAAGTAAATAGCTCGAGATTGACAATAACTTTAGTTTGTGACAAAAGAATGCTGTTTGCTATCGGCTTTTTACACAAAATCTATCAGATAAATAAAAATAAAATAAAATACAGAAAATCTTTTAACTTTGGTTTCTAATCTGTAGTTCGACACTTGAAGCAAATTTTGGAGTACCTACTAATTCAATAATATAGAAGAATACGAAAAAACGCACTCACTATGAATGACTGAGTACATGAGTAGGTACTTATCACTAACATTACGCAGTTAATCTTGAATACCAATAATTTCATTTGATCAACTTAAGTATAAAAATAATCCTTATCCCAATGCTATTAAAGGTGCAAGAGAAAATAAATGGTGCTATATTTTTTATAAGCATATGACGGTAATTGGTATATTATCAAAGAGATTTTATCAAAGAACTGGGAGTGCGGCTTGGAGTGGCGGGCGCCGCATTCAACAGTATGAAAGCTGTCTGGAGATCGGATATTTATTCGGTTAAAACAAAATGCCGCCTTTATAACTCTTCTGCATCACACCTGTTTTCCTCTATGGCTGCGAATCGTGGCACCTAACCAGGGCCCAAGACAGCAGACTTCTGAGTTTTGAGAATAGGTGTCTTAGAGAAGAATTTTAGGTGTGCGGTTTTTTGACTTTGTAAGGAACACAGAGGTGAGCAGGTGAGGCAATGGACACAACAACCCTTGGTAGATACCAAGGGTTTACCAAGATACCAAGGGCCGGATGACAGTAGATACTGTCATCCGGCGAAGGCGTTTCGGCTGGCTAGGCCATATACTACGTATGCCTCCCGAGAGCCTTAACCATGCTTGCCTATTTTTCAAGGCATCAGGTTCTCGGTGTCCTGGTCGTCCACTGTTGACAATTCGTCGGCAGTTTGCGTCAGAGCTGCGGGACGTCGACTTGAATTGGGAGGATGCACGGGAGCTAGCGGCCGATCGCTTGGCCTGGAGGCAGTTTGTGCATTCCATATGCTCCACATAGGGAGCGGATATGGTATGAAGAAGAAGATTTTACTAATTACCGTCATATACCTACGTGTCATACTGATAGATGTAGATTATCTGGGCCCTGAAAGTAAAAAGCGTTGTTCTTCTTAAAGGTATATGGACATAGCCATAAGCATAAGGAAAATAACATATTTAAATATCATAGCATTGCATTTGCATAATGCATTTTATCTTAGCAAATACATAAAAACAGCCTTTGTTTGGCCATTTTTACACATCTACCCTTCGAACTAATCGAAGGCTTACGGCGAAATCTCCTAAATTAGTTTTTCCGTTTCAGCTTTCCTGTTTCGAAAAACTCTATTATGTCTATATTTTAATTCGGAAACTTTCGTTTGATAAAGGTTTGGGATTCTAGCCACGTTCTAGAATTGTACAAAGAATCATTCTTTATTTCCCGCCACGTTTTTCTATCCGTGACAACTCATCAATACTCTACTTCTCTTTGATCAAACTACATGCCTCCTCATCCTTTACTTTTCCAGCGAGAGGATACTTGCATCAGCTTTCGTAAGACAATAATATTCCAGGATTACTTTTAAACAGAGAAGATTCAATTCCTTCAGCTTAAAAAAAGACTATGACTAGAATGAATTTAGTATTTCTTATACAGACGCTTATTTCAGAATCATTAGTAAAGTAACTACACTGTTTATTATGTGTCATAGTTTATCTAGGTATATAGAGTGTAACAAAACTCGATGTACAAGCGGGAAACCAGTGAATCTACATCGTATTTGGAGACGATTGTGTAATATGACTTTTTTAATCTGAACATGAAAAAAAAAAATTTTTCTTCTCTGAAAAATTTTCATAAGTATGGCAGATTTGTAAAATTGCTTAAATTCTTATTAAAAACGCGTTTTTTAATATTGCTTACTTTATGGATAGTATTAATTTGAGTAAATACATGATATTTGATAAAAACAGTTTGCAAAAAAATATTTTTTAAAAAATCAACTCCGTACTCAATTTTTAATCGAAAACTAAGGGTCAAAATCTAAACATTATTTTCCACAAAATCAATTCCAAATATGATGCAGATTTACTGGTTTCCCGCTTGTAAATCGAGTTTTGTTACACCCTGTATATCTTTTGGCGATAAACAGTATGTAAGTATTACCCATATACGCGCTTGAGATTTCAATAATAATAACAACAACCGAAATTTTCAAATAGTTATAAGAATGGTTACTGTAATTTAAATTTCCAACCAAAGAAATAGGTTTATGAACTCAGTAGTGAAATTATTGAAAGCTCCACCATAAGCCGATATGAGATATTTTCAAAATGATATTCCGGATTTGTTGACAGCTTCAAAACTTCAAAAAAATTACCATATTTATAAACTTCAAATTATTTTCTAGGAAAAAAATGATACTAATTTTCAAAAATAGTTATTTATGCTGTGGAAAAAATAACGGAAATCCCTCATTATTATCATTTTTTTCATTTTTCAGGATGCAGCAGGTGGTGGCAGCAAAATAAAAATAATAAGTAATTAAAGATCACATCTACATAATTCTAGGGAATTAACAAGCTCGTTTCTGTTTTATAATTTTATTTTTCCCGTAAAATAATATAAAAACCCCATTTTGCGCGATGATTTTTATTTACTTTTGCGAAGACATTTTGTGTGCGCTGCCGCTGCTCCTTTTATTATTATTATTATTACTTTGGATAACTTATACAGCGCCGTTTTCGTATAAATTCACCTCAAGGACGCTTCAAATATTTAATTTAACGGCTCGGGAAATTTTAAGTGAGTGAAACTCACTCTGTGTGTAGAAAATACAATTATCAAAATTAATCAAAACATATAGAAAACAAATGATGGGTCTTAAGTTTCTTTCGAAACATCACTTGCCACTCTCACAGTTGCGCACTTCTGGTGGGAGAGCATTCCACAGGGCCCGCAACCGCCAAAACGCGCTCCCAAAACCCTGTGCGCTGATTGCGGATTGGTATTAAAACCCTGCCTATGAAGATGAAGATGTAGCTGTTATAAATATAGGGCAAAACACGTTTTTTTTTATCGTTGATCACGAGACATTAATTATACATGGTGTAACAAAACTCGATGTACAACCCGAAAACTGCTGAATCTACATCATATTTGGAGTCGAATGTGTAACTTGACTTTTAAATCTGAGCTTGAAAACAATTTTTTTTTTCTTCTCACAAAAGCTTTCTTTTGTACCGCAGATTAAGTAAAATTGCACAAATTCATCTAAAAATGCTGTTTTTAAATTTTGTTATATTTATGGATAGTATTAAGTAGACAAAATGCGTGATATTTATAAAAAAAATTGCAAAAACATATCGAAAAAAAATTCAACTTAGTACTAATTTCTCTCGAAAACTATGGGTCAAATAAAAAATAAAATTTTTACAAAGTCGACTCCAAATATTATGTTGATAAACTGGTTTTCCGCTGGGACATCGAGTTTTGTTATACCATGTATAGGCCACTAACAATATCCAGCAAGACGTTAGTGATTGAATAGACATTAGACGATACGATTTGGAGTTATTTCAGCTCAAAATAACAACCATTAAGTTTTTAATACAATAAACACAAAGCGCTTCCTTTAGTATGCACATCTTCTGATCATAAATAACAAGTAACTTTTACGTCACCCTGGAGTATGGAGATACGCTTGACATTTATACATTTTTTAGCGCGCTGAAATGGTAACCCTCTGCTGGCTGAACAATGCTGAAAATGCGAAGTTTTCAGGCGCTTCAGTTATTTCATTGTATTTTCAAAACCCTTTTAATGAAATTGATTCAGTTATGCTCAATCTGACATTTAGCAGGATTTAATTTAAAATATTTAATATTGATATTCCGTTTAATAATAGTCACAGGAATTTTAAAGGGAAAATCTTAACAATCTATAATATAACATTTTCAAAAATTGCATACCTACCTATTTATCTTTTGACAAAAAATATATGTACATTTTGTACACACTCATCGTTGATTAGCTTATATTTAAAACAATTTTTAGAGTTTAAAAAAAAATATTTCCACATAGGTACATCAATTTTAAAAAAAACTATTTTTAAATTCAGCTCAAGTCGTTGCGGGGTAGGTTTTCGAACTAGCGATCTCTAGACTCAAAGGTCACCGCGCCACCACCCGTTCACATTTATATATACATTTTTTAAACATATGTAACGAATCATATGATATTATTTCATGAACCCTTAAAAATGTGACCTTAAAAAATTCCTATTATTTTCAAATGATGGTTCCTTTTGTTTTATTTTCCCATTGATAAGACGCCATGTCATACAATTTAATAATAGAACATCATCCCCATAGTAAAATTGTAGAAAATATGCACATACTTTTATACATATGCAATGAATCCACCACGATGAGAACTCACTGGTAACTTCGTCCGAACGAGGATCGTGAAAATGGAAAAAGGACTTTAACCAGAGCTAGACTCAACAAGGGCGGGAAAATGACGATGAAGGGACCACCAGAAAGGGCGAAGTATCCTGGAATACTGTGGAAACCCACAATCGAACTGGCGAGGCGGGACACAAACGAAGGGGGGGGCAGCCAACACTTTTACTCACCTTTGGTCGAGGGCTCAGTTTCGGGGAATCGGAAATTGGTTTCTGGAAGCTTGGAGATGGATGGTGAGTTATAACGAGGGAATTTTGAAGGAAAGCAACGAAGGAAGATCAGGTATTGGAGTTCACGAGAAGGATGGATGTAGCGAGGTCTAGAGTAAAGTTGCTGCGCTGGAGTCGGATTGTTTTCGAGACTGATTGGATTCGATGTTGCAAAAATACGGTAACAAAAACGGAATGGAGAATGGTGAAAGGTAGGCAAAAATTTTTGAAGGAAATTCGAACGTACCTATCACCACCATGAGAGTATCAATAATGGCCACAACCAATGCAATAATAAAAACAATTACTCGCATAAAGACAAAAAAAGTTGCCAAAAAAGCCACGTCCATTATTCGGAAACAAAAAATATAAACTTACCTGTTTTGTCAGAATGATGACCACCCAAGGTGGGGGGGGGGGGGGGGGGGGATATAACAAGTTGAGAAGAAGCCCCAGAGCGGCGGAGACAAAGGTCTAGACTGTTGTTTCGTTGAATATATTGCGTACAGGGTTAGTGGTATCATAAGGAAGCATATCCTTCTTACTAGGACTTCCTCTTTCCTACACTTATACGATATACTATTCTCATGCGATACTTCTGTTCCTTTATTTATGTTGCATACCTACAGGGTCAGTTGTACTATCCCGAAGTATATCCTTCTTTCAAAGAACTTTCTATCTCCTATATTCCTGTCTTATGACACTTTTGTTCCTCAGTTGAAAATTTCTGCTTCAAGAATCATTAGCCACAAGAAAATATATAATGTTTCGCACCTCATTTTATGGAGATTTTTTAACCACTTTTCACATTCTTTTACATATATTTTTTATTTTATGATAAATACCGATTATTTGGAATGTTTGGCTTTTCAAACTAATGTTTTAAAATACCTGTATGTTTTTTGGTCATTAGATATGTCTTATCTTTAGTACAAATAATGTCCTTTTTATTATTAGGTTATGCCCAACTCACAATAAATATAACTTGGAGTCATAGCATATTATGCCAAAGCGTATCCTGATAAAAATTTATCGTTTTCCGAGTGTCCTTAGTATACCTGAAACAGAAAATTCAATGTAGGAAAATTTAATTAAAGGAAAATTCTACACATTTCAATACAAAATTTTAAACATCACGTATTTTCAGCGCTTAACGCTGCCTCTTCAAGAAGAAATAGACATATTAACGTTAATGATAATTAACAAATTCAGAACCGGTATATTTATTACATTGAAAAAATATTTAATTATAAATTCAATTATATATTTTGTAAATTAACACCTCAAGTTTTCTCATAACTACTTTAATTATTTTTTTTTTTATTCACGTTTCCCATTTCCCACCTTCCTCTTAAATGTTTGATTTTCACCAGCTAAATAATTCTAAAATAATTCAAAAACTAAGATAGTAATAGTAATAATTGTTTTAAGCATAATAATTTTGCAACAATAACCTTGTTATGACTAACCTTTAATGGAAACTGTATATTTAAATAGGATAAAGTATGAATTGTTAGATGTCTGAGAACTAGATGATGGTATAATTATGTAACTATTTAATTAATACAGATTAAACTGTATATAATCAAGACATACCGCATTACGCTTCATTCTCTATTGTTATGCATTCATGGAAACTAAGTAAATATTTTGATAAGCATTAATAACTAACGAAAATTGGCTTTATTGTATTCCCTTTTCACTCAATATTATTAAAATAATTAGATTAAATTAAATTAATATCACTTGAGAAAGGCAATATAGAGCAGGGCCTCCCCTCAAAATACAATATTGAACGTAACAAATACATTTATTAGCGAACGTACACCGGTAATTGACTGCTAATGGCATCTATCGGTTTCAGAGGAAAACTAAAGTAGGAACCACCCTTCTACTAATATTGTTATAGTCTGGTGTGGTGTGCTTAGTGGATTTCAGGTATAACCAACAATTTGTGGTGGGAAAATAAAAATATTATTAAAATATTTGAATTCGGTTGTGGGCCCTAGAATAGACTCGCAGACATCATGTTATCATGTTAATATTTTTAATCTGATCGGACTGGCACTAAAACGTAAAGCGCACTTTATACGGGACATAAAACTATACAGTTTCTTGTGCTGTTTGCAAACTGCCCCGTATAAAGCGAAAACTGTATGGAATATTTAATGATCGGCGCAACGTTTGGCGGACATGACAGTTAATGTTTTTTTATGTAAACGTTTAAGTAGATATTGATATGTTGAATGCTTTTAAAAACGTAAAAATCAAATAACATATTTACATTTTTAGCTATATTAACAATTTCCTGTGTTCAATCATACGATCGCGCTTAACCCTAGAAAGATAACGTGCGCCTCAGAGGCGCCCGCGAAGCAAATATATCGCTGTCTTTTTCTAACCGAAGCGCGTGCAAGCTTGTGTTGCCAAACCAACTCAGTCGTTAGCCAGCCGAAACGCCTTCGCCGGATGACAGTAGATACCAAGGGTTGCTGTGTCCGTTGCCTCACCGCTGTGTTCCTTACAAAGTCAAACCAACGCACACCTAAAATTCTTCTAAGACACCTACTCTCAAAACTCATAAGTCTACTGTGCTGCGGCAGTTTGTGGATTCCATATGCTCCACATAGGGAGCGGATATGGTATGATGATGATTACATACAGGGAAGGAGTTTTTTTTTAAATGTTTTAAAGTTGTTATAGTGTAACCACCCTGGATTAAAGCGAATATAGCTCAGTGGCATGTTGTACGTTCCGCGTGGGCAAACAAGATAAAAGAAATAGTAGGTATTAGCATATTGTGAATGTTTTCTCATGCCAGAAATCTAATTTTTATACAGACGGATAGAACATTAAGATTTTTTAGTGAAATTTCTCATTAGCTATACACTAAAAACTTGCGTCATTAGGGTTTTAAACTTGCAAATAATGACCCACCAATCCACAAAAAGAAATGAGTACAAACGCTAAATACCATGTGTGTACAATTGTACATAAGTATCTATAAATATTGTATCGATCAATAATTGCTTTTTACAGCTATTGTAAATATTAGATACACGAAAATAGTTAGCGGCATTTTTCATTTATAATCCAATTTTGTAGACTTTCCTCGTAAAAAACGAGTTTATATTTGGATTTCTAGTTAATTAAATAACCGACTTAAGGATTTTTTTGCCTTTGCATAAAGAAAGATGTAGGTAATCGTTGCTACCAGGCAACCATTTTGTAAACAAATAACATTAAAAATACCCCGTTAACGCCAATGAATTTGGTTTATTTACGTAATTTTATTAGATACCATGTCTTGACTATAAACCTTAGTTACCCACGTTAAATTATTATCGTATAAAACAATTTAATGACTCTGCTTTCTTTAAGCTTTCATTCATTCATTATACCATATACGCTCCCTATGTGGAGCATATGGAATCCACAAACTGCCTCCAGGCCAAGCGATCGGCCGCCAGCTCCCGCGCATCCTTCCAAGTCAAGTCCACGTCCCGCAGCTCCGACGCAAACTGCCGAAGAATTGTCAGCAGTGGACGACCGGGACGCCGAGAACCTGATGCTTTGTAAAAAAGGCAAGCATGGTTAAGCTATTGAAGGTTAATTTTAAATAAAAAAACTATTCACGAATTCATCATTATCTTCATCATCATCATACCATATCCGCTCCTTATGTGGAGCATATTATGGATTCCACAAATTGCCTCCAGTCCAAGCGATCGGCCGCCAGCTCCCGTGCATCCTCCCAAGTCAAGTTCACGTCCCGCAGCTGTGACGCAAACTGCCGGTGACAACAGTGGACGTTCATTTATTTTTTCATCGGAATAAGTAACGTTGAAATTTTAAACTTCAACTATGCTGAAGAGAACAGGTGTGATGCATGTGAAAGCCCCACCCTTTCCCTAGACTGTTTTAAAGACGAGTCTTTTTTCAGTCCAGCACAACTCTACCGATTTTTCAAAGCTAATCCGCGAAATTTAATAGATTCAGTTTTAACTGGCAAAAGCGGAAGAAAAGAAGGTTAAATACGCGACCAAATGCTTTCATTGCCCCTATCACTGTCTAGACTCTAAGATTGTCATAAACACATTCACCCTAACCTGCTCAAGGAGCTGTCCCAAATTTACAGTGATAGGGATATGATAGGTGTAATGCATGTGTTAAAAAGGCGAAATTTGGTTTTAATCTGATTTTATTTTTATTTATTCAACAGGCCAGGAGGCATAATAACAGAAAGGAACATCGCCACGACCACGCGTAGAACCTTCCTTACCATTGATACATAAAATACGTAGCCTTCATTTTCTCGAACGTAATTACAAAGAACTCGCACTCCGATTACATTTTATGAGGGAAATTGGCACTTTAATTTGAAGGGAGAATTTTTAAAGGGCTCAGAACTGTCAAAAGTGCCGTCATAGGTTCGGAATGTTATCGCAACTAATAAATACTAAGCCAGCTACTCAACTTAGAACTTGAGGCAATTAGAAGCGAAGGCAGCCAACTCCTATTTCAGTATTTTGGAGAAAAATTATAACTGAAACATTATCCACCACTACTTACTAGTATTCTCCCTTACCTGCAACCAATGGTGCATAGAGCACTGCTTTGATACACTAAGTGCAGTGAATCTTGATCATTTGTTACATGAAAGCAAGACACGCTTCAACGTCAGTCCGATTTATCACATATAAAATATTTTATGCTTAAATCACATTAAAATAAATATTCCATATTGACTCCTATCGGGAATCGAACCCCCGACCCCATGCATAGTTGCCCAACTCGTTACACTTCGACGCGGACTTAAAAACAAAAACAAGTTGAAAATAAATTTAACTAATTATAAATTACTACTTCTTCTATTATTTTCCCTTATCCACACCTAAAAGTGCATAGGGCACTGCATTGGAACACCAAGTGCAGTGTATCTTGATTTATTTTTTATTACATTAAGGTAAGATGATCAGTCTTAAGCTTCTCTGCTAGTCCAAGGTTTCACACACGAAATATTAATATGTAATCACATGTAAATAAATCTTTCATGTTGACGCCCTTCGGAAATCGAACCGAACGAATTGTAATACTTAAAGTAAAATATTTAAAGTAACCAAATAATAAATAGCCAACCATTAAAATTTAAAAGAAAACATTAATAAAACAACAATTAAAATGTTTTTCATCTTGGAGGTTACTCCCTTCGCCTTAAAAATTATTGTGTAATATTACATGAAATCTATAGGCAATTCAGGACACAATGAACACAGGAACAATACATTATTTTACACATTGGGAGAAATTTCTCAGTTTATTTTTTTTTTAAACAAAAATAAAATAAATTTATTAAAAATGCAGAATCGAAAGTATGATTTTAATCCACATTTGCATCTCTTTTCAATTATGAAAGTAATGTCAACAAACGACAAAAAACACCAAATACCCATATGAAAAAACGTATTTTGGAGGTTGCTGCCTTTGCTCGCGATGACCTCATTTTTATTATATTTGAAAATCACTTAATTGTTTGGAAATTCTTCTCTTTATTCTCAAATAATTCCAATCCTTCGAATTCTTCAGTAATTATTTTCTTTTCATTAAAAATACCGAGTATGACTTTAAAGATTAGATCGGCGAAGAGTTGTACGGATATCAAAGCTTTTTTAATGTTCACATTAAAAATCTAATTAATTCGATTTTTTTGTAGTCAGTGATACTCTAAACATCATTATACGAAAAATTAATGATTACACTTTTTTGGAGTAGGTAACGCAAATATCCCCGCATTCATTACTACACAAGTTTATTATCAGAAATTAAAATGATTTGAATTAAGATGGTCTCTATCAAGGAGTTTACTATAGTACGTATTATTAATTATAATATTCGTATTATTAATTGAATGGTTATTTATTTACCATCATTAACGCCCGTAGGGCTTTAACATAGAACATTAAAGATAAAAAATAAGGTAAATCAAATAAAAGCGTACATAAATATGTAGGTATAGTATCTTTACTGTAGGTACATTTTTTACAATAATTTTTTTTATAGAAGGTTCATAAAATTTTTACATAAAAACGCAATATTGAACAAAATATATCGTAGAGTAAGAGCATTTATACAAAGCCATCATTACCTAATTAAAATATATTGCAATCTGTTATCAGAGTAATTAATATATTTTTTTCTTTCTTTCTTCTTTCTTTCCCTTATTCGCACCCAATGGTGCATAGGGCACTGCATTGGTACTCCAAGTGCAGTGTATCTTGATAATTTTAATTACATGAAGGCAAGATGATCAGTCTTACGCTTCAGTACCAGTCCAAGGTATCACACATGAAATATTAATATGAAAGTCTCATGTAAATAAATATTTCACGTTGATCCCCTACGGGAATCGAACCCGCGACCTCAGGCACGGTAGCCAAATGCGCTACCACTATGCTACGAGGCGGACATAATATTTTAGATAGTAAGTAATGTAATATAATATTGCGTGAATTTTAAAAGAGCCGTCAATTTACATATTACGATGAACGAGAACTTTATTAATAAAATAATGTTTCATTTAACAAACACGTTAAAACAGGCATTTCTTTCTAAACAATAGAATGATAGACATTTAAACTCAATTTGAAAGAATATTACAAAAGCTGTTTTGAAAACGTTGGCTCTAATAAATTATTCTCTCAACAAAGAAACTTTAATAAGACCCATATCATATCTCCTTATTCGCCGCTTTACGATTTTGATACTCCGTAAAAATAATTACAGAACCCATAAGCTGAAAGTTTGTTGGCTGTATTTATAATTGAAAGCAACTTGTTTACCTAAATGGTGTTTAAGTTTTGTTTAACTTTCGTTCAGGCGTGTTCACGGGCCACACGAATATTTCATATTTCCTGTTTTTGTATATTTCACCATTTTGTGTATTTTCCGGTTTTTCCATAACCTGCGAAGGTGGCATGCAAGCTTGAACTTAGACTTTGTGATGTTAATATTTTATGACATAAATGTCATGCGTAGGTATAATATATGGCTGTAGATACTTAATGAAATTTACAGTAGGAGGAATTCCTCAACTGGCTGAAATATTTTGGGAGTAACACAAGGGCACGTGAAACGTTCAAAAAAGACAATTTATGTTACTATTACGCAGAAAATAACGTCTAAGTGAGTTAGTTTCATGATTTAAAAAATCGGAAACCTCTGTAAAATAAAAAAAAAAAAGTTCAAAGGAATTCTCTACATACTCGAATGTACAATCTTAGCCCTCCAGTTAACAAAAAAGAATTGTGGTAAAAATTAATCATTTGACTCTCAATTTATCATAGTTTCCATCTCTACCGTGGAACCTGAAACAAATTCTTAGAACTTCTTATTGTGATCAAGTTTTCAATAACGCGATGTGTTGGTGGGGGTTGGATTTATTTATCTGTTTATGTAGTACCTACGTAAGAAAAACATATCGGAATTGCGAATAAAAGTTTGTAAGGTTATCAACGTCACCGAAGGACATAATTTGACAGGACTCAGATAAAAAAACGAAGGAAAAGAAGTAGAGTTGGGGAATTTAATAGGAGGCCTACTTGCTCCCATATACTCCCACTCCCATATCAATGAGTAACGGATATAAGCGTGATGCAAAATTCAATATTTTTTATCAGGATATTACAATACTAGGAAAATTTGGTAAAAGCGTGGTAATTTAGAAATGAGCTACTGATTCGACATCTAATTATAAGAAATTTGTTAATAAAAGCATTAGGTGTTATAAATTAACTAATATTGATTTCAATACCGCATGTTTACCTTGTGACGTAGTGGTTAGCGCATTGCGCACGATGTCGCGGTTCGATTCCCGACGATGTCAATATAAAGCATTTTAAATGTGATTTTCACAATAAATACTTCATACGTAGTACCTACCTTGGACTTGCCTTGTTTCCTTCATGTGATAAACGATCGTGTTACAATGCACCTGGTGTTCCAATGCTGTGCCTTATGCACCATCAGGTGCAGATAAGGGAAGAAAGGGGATCACTAATATATGACAAAAAGTAGAGTTTTGTTTCTTACCCTTTCTTGAAGAACATTTTAGAACAATTCTACAAGAGTTAGCGTTGTCTATTACATATAGACAAGCCTATCATATTTATGTAAAGATAATTTTTGTACAAAAATGAAAGTAATTATTAAGAACGTTATCAAATCAAATTGTCAGTTATCGGAAAAGCAACACTGATTCGAGAAATCCAATATTTCGAAAACCCTTTACATAACGGTACTGCGGGCAACATTCAATCTGGCGTATCCTCAGGCGATATGGCTAAAACGATTTTCTGGAATCACAATGCTTTCTACTCTGTACTATCTACTCGTAGACCAGTAAACATTTGATATTAGTCACTTCACATTCTTGGTATAGCCACCCCTAGGTATTTTTGCTACGTTTACGTTACGTTGAGATCGCGTCACGTTTGTATATACAATATACCTATGTTATTTTTAAGATGTTTCAGAGCAGGGTTTGCAACTGTTACCGATGAAATAATTAAAGTTTTTTTTTGTCAAGTAATGCAACTGGTTACATAATAAAAATTAATCTTAATATATACCTACATTGAATGAATGCTCAAAACCTCCTGACTATGTCATCGAAAGGGTCGAGAGCTTCAAATACCTAGGAGCGTACATGACAGAAAACGGCAGCTTTCAGAAGGAACTGGGAGTGCGGCTTGGAGTACCGGGCGTCGCATTCAACAGTATGAAGACTGTCTGGAGATCGGATGATTACACGGTAAAAACGAAATTCCGCCTTTACCCCTGCATCACATTTGTTTCTTTCTATAGCTGTGAATCATGGCACCTAACTAGGGCCCAAAAGAGCAGACATCTAAGGATTGAGAACAGGTGTCTTAGAAGAACATTAGGTGTGCGGTGGCTTGCCTTTGTAAGGAACAGAGAAGTGAGGCTACGGACGCAGCAACTCTTGGTATCAACCGTCATACGGCGAAGGCGTTTTGGCTGGCTGGGCCATATACTACATATACTTGCTTGCCTATTTTACAAGGCATCGAGTTCTGGGCGTCCTGGACGTCCATTGTTGACAATCCATCGGTAGTTTGGGACAGTTTGCAAACTACGGGACGTGGACCTGACTTGGAAGGACGCGCGGGAACTGGCGGCCGATCGCTTGGCTTGGAGGTGCTTTGTGGAATTCATAATAAGCTCCACATAGGGAGCGAATCTGGCATGATGAAGATAATGAATGCCTGTTCAGGGTAAGATAACAATACGTTATTTTTATTGAAAGTATTAAATTTCAATTCAAGCACAAAGATAAAAAACTTTTGGTTGCCTGTAAAGTCGGTTTACGGACGATAATTTTACGTTATAACATCATAAGAACATTGATGAAAAATAGCATACTTTTCTGAATTGAATTGAATTATTATTACTGAATTATCATTATTTTGTATAATACAAAGTAGCAGTTAATTGAAAATTTCAATTTTTTCCATAAATTAACATTTTTTTGTTTTTTCTTGTGTGCTGCTGCTGTCTCTCTTCTACTCGGACGCATCGGCCGATGGAGTGGAATAGAGATAGATGCGTCACAAACCGAACGCTTAGGCCGGTCGTGCTTCTCTATCGCTTGTTCCGCGCTCTCGCTTGCACACTCGGCTCAGGCGGAACGTGACAACGAGTCATGCTTTTTCGTGTGTGCAGCCGGCGTTCATCGATTTATTAGACGTTATCACGTCAAAAAATAATAATATTAAATAGTATATTTTCCCAACCCTGTCTGTGGAGACTGGATAGCGGGTAACCATTTCACAGAGGATTAAATAATCTCGGAGAATGTAATGCAATTTTGCGTTTCATCAGTAAGGGTAGTACCGTACTCTATAACTGTCAAATAATCCTATTTTATTTTGGTGATTGTTTTTATTTTACCGCGTTATTACGTAACCTTCCAAAAATAAACACAGGCACTGTTAAAAATACTATTTCAGATTTATGCAAGAGATATCATAATACATAATAGAGCTTTTAAAAATATTGACAGTAGATAGTAGAAGATTATGGGGAAGATGGATTATTATTTTTTATGATTACCACAAACATGTCTGAATGTTCCAATTATTGTTAGTTATTATGTGTACGGGGTAACAAAACGTATAGTACCTTACAACCCGAAAACTGGTGAATCTACATCATATATGGAATCGAATGTTTAGCATAACTTATTATGAACCGGGTTGTGGTCTAGTGGTAGAATCGGGGATTCCGGATTAGAATCTCTAGGTTCGAATCCCACTCCAGCACAACTTGTTTCCTGCTTTCTGACACAGTTATTTCCGACTATTTGATAGCAGCCCGAAAAGGAAATATTTGAGTATATCATAAGAACTCTAATGTTTTTTTTTTTTTTTTTTTTTTTTTTTAAATCAAAGCTTTAATTTTTTTTTCTTGTCTAAGCTCTCAAAAGTAGCTACCGTAGATTGAGGAAAATTGCAAAAATTCCTGTTGAAATTACATTTTTGCTTTTATTTTCTTAATAAATAGTATAAATTTGACTAAACAAATTATATTTGATAGCAATTTGTGTAAATGCCTCGAAAAAAAAATCTACTTCAAACTCAAATTTATCGAGTAAAATAACTAAATTCTTTACATAAAATCAACATCAAATATGATGAACATTCACTGGTTTCCCACTTGTACATCCAGTTTTATCAAACCATATTCGCTTCCTATGTGGAGCATATGGATTCCACAAACTGCTCCATGGCTTGGAGGTAGTTTGTGGAACCATATGCTCCACATAGGGAGTGGATATGGTATGATGGTGATGATGAGGTACATACCATTGCATAAACAAATACATTACTTTGTTTCATTTTCCGAAGCGGCATCGAATAACAGAATCTAAATAACTTCATTTTTCTTTGTTAAGCGAAGAAATGGAAAAAGCGCTTTTGATTATTATATTAGTCGTGTTTGTAAAAGCATCAAAGGTCAAAATAATTGTTGCTTTCCACAGTTCAGCTTGTAATTTTCTCTGCGGGAGTCCTTTTACCGTGTTAATTGATAATCCTTTAAATTTCAAATCTGCGGTAACTGGGGCGGATAATATGCCTGTAACGGCCGGTTTTATAAACATCCGTAAGCTTTTCACCATATTTTAGTCAAATTTCAAAAAGTAATTTAATTCCTTTAATAGTAATCCGTAACCACCTACTGGAACTACAATGAGGGGCTATGTTTCCTTACGATCCGTTTCTCGTCAAAATGTCAAATATTCAGCGGCCATACTGGATGGATTCCAATTAGATTTTTTTATATACTTCGAAATACAGTAACATAAATGATAAAATGACTTACTTTTAACTTTAAACAACGATAAAGGATAATTTAAAGGCAGTCTAGATTACAGTTTTCGGTTTAAAAAATTTAAATATTGACGTTTAATTGTCACGATCTGACAAATCGGATTTTCGAGTTTCATAGACAAATTACAAATTAAATGTAGAAATGTGGGCGTGGCTTATGGATAACGAATCGTCATTAAAGCTGTTCATGTAACACAAATTAGTAAGTTAATGCTATAAACAGTTAAAGGTTCGTAGCATTAACGGACGCTTGATCGCTTGTAAAGCGGGCCCTAAGCCTTGAATTAAATTTTCGTCCTTTGCGAGGACTGGATAGAATTACAACAAGGACATTTGGTAACTTTTGCCTAATTATTTCGCACTTCTCCGCTGTAATTTTCATGGGAATATTTTGTTTCTAATTATTTTCTTTTTTGGATAGAAAGATCACCGAATAATTATGTTTGAGCATGTTTGGGTTGGAAAAAAACGTGTAAGTACTTCTAAAAGGAATTGTTGTTTTGTTTTTGTATTACGGCAAGTGTTTACCAGTTGAGAGACGTTGGTTGTCAAGGAGATACTATCGACGAAGCGATATTTGGAAACAAAATAAAAATGTTAGCACAACAGAACTTAAATAATTATTATTGTATCAGCTAACTTATAAATATTTTTCTAGTGTTTATACTCTTTATACATTTTCTTTATAAAATGAATAAGTAATAGAAAAGCTATTGGATGATTTTAAAATTATTGATGGTAACCTTTTATGGAATACTACTCGAATCCATATGTTGGTGGGATCCATATGCTCCACATAGGGAGCGGATATGGTATGATGATGATGATGATAATGAACATTTTAAACAATTTAAATTTCGTCGTTTGGATATTAAAGCTGTCTAATATTGGCATCGACGCCAATATTATGATGTATTCATAAACAAATAGTAGGTTGTACCTAGATAAACGAGACGGAAGCTTAAAGAGGTTGGTGCATTGGTCTACCATGAGGTCGCAGGTTCAAATCCCGACGGGGTCAATATGAAATATTCATTTAAATGTGTTTTTCACAGAAAATTTTTCATATACATATGTGATACATTGGACCATGGACCATCTCGGAAGCCTAAAACTGATCATCTTGCTTTCATATAAGAAGAGATTCATAACACTGCACTTAGTGTAGCAATGCACATTTGTCTGCAGATAAGGGAAAGTAATAGTAAATAATAATAAATTTCATTAAAAGGGCACTACGAACCAAATTACACAGATTTTTAATACACGAGTTAATTAATTCTACTAATACAAAGCTGTTTTATAAAATTTATAAACATAAGCACCATGATTGTTTACCATTGATAAACTAAATTCACTGCCCTTAGCGTGTTGTTCGGTCTTAACAGTTAAGTTTGCGGTATAATTTTATAACACTGTTTAGCGTTTAAAACTTTGTTAGTACCTATATTATGTAGGAAAATATGAAATTACCAACACTTTAGTACTGTCACGTAACTTAAGATTTTCCTTATCTTTCTCATAAAAATGGAATATTTTTTAATCCTTTTGTAGCAGTTGATTGAAATAAAAGAATGCAACTTCTAGTCCTTAAACTAAAAACCCAACCGCACTGTTTTCAGCTTCTCTCCGCCTCGTGGTGAAGTAGATAGCGCGTTGGTCTGCCATGCATGAGGTCGCGGGTTCGATTCCCGATGGGAGTTAATGTGAAATATTTATTTAAACGAGATTAAA